>JADDOH010011896.1:0-52298 GCA_016648135.1 Agrypnia vestita
AAAAAACGAAAAAATAAAAAGTTATGTTAACCAGAAAAAAACTTATTTTATAATTTTTTCATTTTATTTGTTTGTTGTTATTTTTATGTTATACTATTTTTTAATGATTCCAGACCTCAATCGAAATCAATAGAGGCTCACACACAATATAATGTATTGACAATTTCACCTACCTAGGATCAATAGTAACCAATGCAAATGATACATGAGCCGAGATCAAACATTTTTTTAGCGAAATTTAAAATAAATTAAATTTTAATAAATATTATTATTAAGTTCTACGGGTTAAGTATTTTTATGTGTTACAGCTATTTCGGCTTGTAAGGCCATTATCAAACAGTGGATATACCACGTACAAACGACTTATTTATAAAATTTTAAGTTACCCCTTCTCCTTTAGAGTAATTAGATATTTGTGGTGAAGCCCTGTAGTAATGTTCGTTTTTTCTGGGCTCTTATCATTAAAGGTGCCTCGGTTAACATTATACTTAATTATCAAAATTCCCCGTTTTCTGTTAGTGTTATTTATAAATATTATTTTAATTTGTATCCTTAATTATTGGTTTTTTAAAGATATTTAGAAGTGGAGAGAAGATCATTTTTTGTTGATTATTTAAAAGTTTAATATTTGGATCCTTTTTATATTTATTTATTTCTAGTTGCTCAAGTAAATTCATACTTAAACCTTTTTTTGTTTATTAAATGAAACCCATTTATTAAATGAAAACCGTGGTTTTCATTTAATAAATGGGTCGCAAATTTTGACTCTAAATTTTTATTTTTATAGCAGCGCATGTGTTCCACGAATCTAGTTAAAAAAGACCTTCCCGTTTGTCCTATATATGTGGCATTGCAATCTTTATGATTACATGTTAATTTGTATACGCCACTGTTTTCTAATTTAGGTGTTTTACTTTTAGAGTTTTTGAGGTTTGTTCCTATATTGTTATTGGTTCTAAAGGCAATTTTTAAATCACAATTTTTAATATCATTAGCTATTTTTACCGAAGTTGGGCCGAAAAATTCTATGCATGCGTATTTATTATTATTATATTTCTGATTAGGGTATATAAGATTAATTTTATTTTTGTATTTTTTGTTTCTAATCATTTTCTCTATGTCACTTATTCTATAGCCGTTATTAGATGCAATTTTTTAAATAATTTCTATTTCGTCTGTATATACTTTTTTACTTAGGGATACTGACAAGTCTATGCACCATAGAGTGGTAAGCCGATAATTTATGGGACCATGGGTGTGCTGATTTTACATTAATTGTTGTATCAGTGAACGTTGGTTTCCTAAATATTTCGAAAGTATGTTTATTATTGTATTTACCGATTGTTAGATCCAGAAAATTTATTTTTGATTCAATTTCATGTTCTACCGTGAAGCTGATCTTTTTGTTAATATTATTTATCCATTTAGTAAATATGTCTAGTTGTCTGTTGGTGCCTTTCCAACATAGAAGGATATAATCTACATATCGGACGTAATATATTATATGTTTAGCTGATGGAGATTCGAAGATTATGATTTCTACGTGGTCCATAAATATTTCTGCTAGAAGTGGGCTCAGTGGTGATCCCATGGGAAGACCATCCTTTTGTTGAAAGTAAGTTCCATTAAAAAGGAAATAATTTGTTTCAACGCAGATTTTAATGAGTTCATAAACACATAAAAATACTTAACCAGTAGAACTTAATAATAATATTTATTAAAATTTAATTTATTTTAAATTTCGCTAAAAATAAATATGGAGTTCTACAAATTAAACACAAAAACCATAAATAAAAATTTGAATAATTTGATAATTCGTAGCTGTTCGTACCCGGCGTTGCACGAGTTAAGGATTAAGTTTAAAATAAATTTGTGGTGGGAAAGAAGGTTAAATTGTTTTGCAAAGTCTCTAATCAAGGCTGGGATGTGGATGAAGCCTATTTTTTCCACCGGGAATATGTATGAAAAATTCGGGTCTAATCGGTCAAGCGGTGTTGGTTTATACAGAAACATTTCTTTGAGTTGAAGTTTAGAGGGGGAAGGGGAAATGTATTACCTGACTGGTCTTAAAGAATAAGTACACAAAATTTTGAGTTAGATCGGTTGAACGTTACAGATTTGCATGGAAAATATATCAGTGGGAAGGGAAGGGGTAAAATAATAGGGGGGGGGGGAAATGTTGCATTTATTACCCGCCAGGTTCTAAGGAATAAGTTTCCAAATGTTGTGTCCGATCGGTCAAACGGTACATATTTGCATCAAAAATATGTCAGGGGGAGGAGAAGGAGTATGAGAATAGAGGGAAAATGTTGCCTTTGTTACCCGCCGAGTCCTAAAGAATAAGTTTCCAAATTTGGAGCCCGATCGGTGAAACAGTACAGATTTGCATCAAAAATATGTCAGGGTGAGGGGAAGGGGTATGAGAATAGGGGGGAAATGTTGCCTATGTTACCCGCCGGGTTCTAAAGCATAAGTTTGTAAAATTTGAATCGAATCAGACAAACGGTGTGGATTTGTATAGAGAACAAACAGATAGACAGACAGACAGACATTGAGTTTTATAGGTATAGATAGATTGTGATAGAAAAAATTACGCCATGTATCTTTTTTTTTCAAATATATGCTCATGAAAAAGTGAACCCGACAGAACGTTCTCTTCTATGTTCCAAGAAAAAGAACATCCCATACTCAAAATACATTTTTATTTTTCACGTGCAAGGCTTTCAATAATAATTGCAACGATATTGACCTCTACAATACTGTTATTACCGCATTTAAAATAATGCTTGATGCATTATAATGTATGTAATATATGATGCATAAATGAAAAATAGATGATATATACTAAATCGACTCTTCCTTTACCACCTACCATTTCACCCTTTCCCTCCCATCTCTGTTCCCATGTTACCTTCAAAAGTCATTTACCTAAAATATTATAATATAATTAATAAAAATAAACTCTGTTTTCACCACATTTTTATTGAAAATATCAACATTTTTCAAAGCCCATGGCCCCTTCGTCAGGATACAAATGTATACTAACAAAATTAAATTTAAAAATCGAAGTATAGACAATCAAAATATTTAAAAGTTTTATATGGAAAATGAATAATTATAAAGTACCAACTTAACATGAAAATAAATTTTAAAAATAACTATTTGTAAATAGGACCTGGTTATTTATAATATTCAATTTACTATGAACACTTTTTCTTATTTCCACAATTTCTTATTTATCGTGATTCTGTGATTCTGTATAATTTGTATGTAAGTGTAAGTGTTCTTTAACTCTAACTTTCAAATTTCATGTAAGTGTTCTTTAACTCTAACTTTCAAATAATCACAAGCATCACAAATCAATTTATTAACACCCGATTATTTAAAAAAAATTATCCTTATCCTTATTATATAATACATACTTTTTAAAATTATTATTAGTATAAAAAGCTGGTTGATTGAAATTTGAGATATTTTTAACTATTGAATTAGAAATGTCATTATTTATAAATTCACTTTTCCCCCAATACTTTTCAGAATCAAATATTGAAGGGTAAACAAAAGATTTAATTTTTTTTATTATTATTCATTTTCCATATATAACTTTTTAATGTTTTGATTGTCTACACTTTCGATATTTAAATCTAATTTTGTTATTATACAATTGCATCCTGACGAAAGAGCCATGGGCTCTGAAACATGTTGATATACTCATATTCAATAAAAAAGTGGTGAAAACAAAGTTTATTTCTATTATTATATTAATAATGTCAACACAAAACTATTTTGCTGTGTTTGAAGAAGAAGCACTTTAATATTGATTGTTTATACTTCTTTCATTTGTTGCCATTATTTTATTCAAATATTGCTTGTTGATTACTATAATATAATATTCTCTTAGCTTTCAAATATTTCAAGTAAACGAGGAAGCGGCAATCTCTGGTACTGTGTAGTCGGCCTCGCGGAACCCGCCTTCGCGGAAGGCCTCCCAAAATATGAAAGGACAACTAGGAATCCACCTCATATCATAATAATAATAATTGGATCATTTATATAGCGCCGTTTTCGCGAGTAGGTACTCACCTCAAGGGCGCTTCACACAATTTTTATTTTATTACAAAACAACTTACTGACTAAATCAATTAAAATAATTAAAAAGAAATGTACTAACGTATAATGTTTATGTTTTCATTTAAGTGACATATACAGAGACGTCAATAGCGCATACATTTAATTCAAGCAAGCGCGCAGTATACACGCGTATCGACTAAAACGAGATTCATAGTCTAAACTGTCATCGACCACTATAGTCCGAGTTGATGCAACTGGTCTTCAGTAGGTATGCTTCATGAATTTCAGAATAGCAATTGTATTCACCTTTTTGTTTTTGCTAAATAGTTCTACAATATTTCAGATTCGTATGTGTGTTTGGATGATGTTTTACAACGGTGCGTTAAGTCACACTAAACTGTCGTTTAAAACTTGCTCTAACCCTAACCCGTAAAAAATGACGTACTTTTAATATAATATATACATTTCGATCGCCAGTTAAGGCTGTAAGAACAGTGTCTTATAAAGTACCTTAGCGTCTTGATAACGTTAGTAATGAATATTATGAAAAAGATAATTACGCTTTTTTGCTTCTTATACCTCATTATTATTTGATCCGTCTGGTAGCGTTAGTGACGGACAGTTTACATATTTTAATAAATAATTAATATCAATGACATTTGTGATATAATAATCGATGTACTAAGTTGTTTTAATTTCCATTAAACTGAAATATTAAAAAATATAAATACCTAATATAAAAAATCTAATTCAAAGTACCTATTTTATTAAAAGTCATTAATGTTTTCATTTTTTTTAATACAAATTTTGAAGTCTTACTTATTTTAAAAACGGAATAAGATCAGTTATTTGAAAGAATGTTTCAGACGGATGTTCTAAATTATTATTTTTGGGGATGGTTAACATTTGATGGTTGTAATAAAAAATATGATCTTCTGTGTAACGTTTTCTGGGATATTCTGCCGTGTATATGTAACCTCTCTGGCCAACGTTTCAGATCCCATTGCAAGGTCCATCATCAGCTGATGTGATGGGTGTGTGTTGAAGTGTAGGTGAAGTATTGCCTTGCAATACCGTACTGAAGTTAGGGTGTGTCCAAGTTTGTATTAGGTTAAGTACTGGATTGCAGTACCGTGTCAAAAGTAGGGTGTGTGTCTTGATGTAGTGTATTGTGTTTCTACTAACGGATGTCGGACTGTGCGGATCGTCGATTTGATTTATCCTGCAGTGCCGGATACCACGAGGTTTTAAACTTAAGACCGTCATTCCTATTAATGATTCCCGGGTGCTTGTATATTTCAATTGCTTCTTTGACCAGGCGCGTGTGGTGACTGTTTTGACTTTTTGAGTATCTATCATTGTCTGTTTAATCATACTCATGTATATTTTGTGCTTGCTTTATCGAGATAATAAATTATCAAATATTCTACGCTGTGGAGCTTTTTCGTCGCATGACGGTGGTGACCCGAAAAAGCAACTATATGGAAGTCTTTTTTGGGTGTTCATAGGGCATACGACCTATCATAAGGCTAGCTTAAGTGATCACTTTACATAATGTACCGTTTATTATATTATGTCTTACACTTTTATACTATGGTATTCTTTACTGCTTCAACAACAGAAGAGCTTCAAAAACCGAAGAGTGTTCTCTTCGCACGTAGTGCCTACCTGGGTAATAATCTCGAGTGATGAATGCGATATTATAGAGAATTAACACTAGAAGCGCCGAAGACACACTAGACCCCCCTAGAACCGCCGTCGGGGACATATTTGTCCCATTCTATTTATTATAATGATATTGGTATAAGGCATGAAAGTTATGATTAAAACTACTTTTATTTTATATAAATATTTTATATTATATGAATAATTATTATATAGAATTATTATATATGTATAGATTTCACTTAGGCACTTTTAGGTATATCTTATTTATTTGAAAACATTTTGAATTATATAAATATATAAAATTACTAAAAGTCAAAAAGTTTCACCGACCTAAATAAAAAAACAAAAAAGTTTTAGACGATCAAACTTGCGGATGGGACAAAAATGGGACGGCGGCGCTTCTAGTGTTAAAGAACAGTACTATTTAATTCGTGTTCAGTGATATTAGTTAATTAGCCCTCCATCCGTGAAAAATCACGGGAAATAATAATAACTACTTGTCTTGCGTGACCACGCTAATATGCTGCGTGTTGATTGCGTGTTACACTCTAATTATCTAAAGTTTTAATTCCAGCAATTTACGGACTTTACGACAGACAGACGGATAGATTGACACACAAACAATTTTTTTATGTTTTTATAAAAAACTTTAATTAATTTCAAGTATTTGATTTGCCTCCTACAACCACTCTCGTGACATAATACGTATTTATGCAATTATTATTAGGGATCTCGTTTGAATATTTCTCGGTTTCTTAGACATCGAACGCTTGGGCGAAAGAAAATTATAATTAATTTTTGTAAAATGTAATTTTAGTCAACACATTTTTTTTACAAGAATAAATAGGAGTAATTAAAAAAAAGTGTTTGTTGTTTTCCGAGCGAGCAAAAGGGGGCAGTGATTTATTCGGCGAATCGTCACAATGGAAATATTTGACAACCTTGACAAAAGATTTATTCTTTCTTACGCTTTTTGGTATTTTATTTATCCAAAATAATTATAAGTCAGCTCGGCTGACAAACGGGCGTCAACAGAGCTGACAGTCCTTGTTAGAGGGGCAGGACGCATTGTTAAACCCCCGCCATTACGGGGGTGAAGTGTAAACAATTTACAATATCGCAGGGGTGAGAAAACTTTCACTCTGTAATTAGCTGTATTATTTTTCGACTATCGCAAAAATATTCCGCCTTAAGAAGGTAATGCGATACAGGTACCGGTACAGGTAATGGTATAAGATGTTACCGCATTACTAAAGAGGACGTCTAAAATTATTGAGAAATTTATAAAAATTGGATGTCAAAAAAATGGCATTTTGCCTTTCTGAATGTCATAAGGAAAGGGTGTCGTAAGAAAAACGAAAAATGAAAAATCAAACTCACATTTCTGTGTATACAATAATCTATAGCTGTAAGCAGGATTGTAGCAGTAACATTAAATTATTTTGAATTTTAGTATAAGTATGCATTGTAACTCTACAACTAGTAGTTAATTCATTAATTATTAAGATGCGAAATTAGGATATGAAATTGAATAAAATATACGTAATTTGAAAAAATACAGTGTGATTTTAAAGCGGTTTTAAAAAAATAAGGAACCTTCAGAAGATTACAAAATTTTCTATATAAAAACAAATAAAATTAGCTGAAGTACAATAAATATTCTTCTTATTTCCTCCTTCATAACAGTATTGACCTATACTTAGTGAATTAGGTGAGACCAGGTTTGTAATGCACCAGCAAAATTTTCGGTCCTAGGTCGAACATCACAACTCACTTCAGGGTCTCTCTAGCCAAATGCAAACCATCCATCTACTGTTCTAGCGCTCCTGCAGTTCTTCTTTAGCCCAATGTTTTGTCCATATTTTCTAGGCTATGATGTGGCTGAAAAATTGGGAGACTGTCATTCTCTACCATAGCTCTGGATGTTTGCAGGATTAAAGCATTCATATTGTCAATGGGATGCTTAATATCATTCTCCAGTACTTCATTTGATTAATTCATCTTCTGCTCATCTTGCGGAGCGACCAAATCTTGGCTGCATATATAAATATTGAAAAGATAAAACACTACGTGTAATTTATTTAAAGGTGCTTTTTATTAACTCCTGTGTGTCGGTGATGTAACGTAGGTCTACATGTCATAGAAAATATGAAATATCTACCTTTTTGACCTATCTATCAAAATAATTAAATTAAACTGTTACTAATGTACGCATTTTTTAATTAAAAAATATTTATTCATTACCCTCGTATTTTCGGCCAGTGTGTAAAAGTGAACAGAATATTGCACATCGCAGTTAAATCGAGCAAGAAAGAGCACGACAATACCACACATTTTATGTAGGATAGCTTGCTTGGTTGCTTGGGTTTCGGTGAAAGCGAAAATAATATCGAAAGAGTACGGTAGAGTCGTGTAACACGTGTTAGACAAAGACGGAGTGTAGGTGACCTAGCTACCGCGTTGTTGAATTCAGTTAGTAAATGGTAATGATACGTCAGCAGAAGCGCACGCAAATCGACATGCCATGATTTTATGATAATTTACTAAAATAATGCAAATAAGTGTGTTGCCTAACAGATCAACTCAAACTAACTTACTCGTCTTACAAGCGGATGTTCTGGATGCCTTCAAAGAACATCACCAGCTCGATTGTTACACTGATTTCTCCAAGGTGTTCGATCAAGTCTCACATAAAATTCAACCTGATAAACTAAAAGCCTTGGGAGTTTCAGGAAAATTGAAAGCATGACTAGAGAGTTATTTGCAAAGCAAATAAATGATTGTCAGGATAGCTGACTTGGAGTCTGATCACTTTTGTGCTGTTAATGGGATACCACAACGCTCCCACCTAGGTCCTATATTGTTCTCCATTTTCATCAATGAAGTAATCCCCGTAATATTGTCTTCGGGTGATAGATGTTTGCTTTTCGATATGACGATATGAAACTCTATAGGGTAATTGAAACAGTCCAGGACTGCAAACTTTTGCAGTGTGCATTGAACACTTTACATAAATGGAGTGAAGTCAATGACCTATCTTTTAATGTCCCCAAATGTCAAGTGATAAGATTTTCCCGCATCCGAACAGTAGTATACTATGATTACAAAATTGATGGAAAAGTTTTGAGTGTGGTAGATGAAATAAGAGATCTAGGCGTAATTGTTGACAAAAAGTTTTCTTTAGTCCCCCATATCAACTCAACAGTTGATAAAGGATTAAGAACTTTAGGTTTCTTACTTAGGTTAAGCAAAGATTTCAAGAAAATTGAAACTTTCATATTATTATTAAAGACCCTGATTCGACCAATACTATAATTTAATACAGTTGTATGGAGCCCTCATTATACAGTTCACGTGAGTAATACAGAGAAAGTCTAAATTAAGTTTCTTAGATTTATCAATTATAAACTTAAAATACCTTCAAGTTATATTGATTACAATATTCTTAGATCTTTTAGCTGTCTTGATAAACTAGAGACTAGAAGAATAGTGACGGACTTTCTTTTTTACACAAATCAATAAATGGCACTAACGACTGTCCTCAACTACTAGAACGTATCTGCTTGCGAGTTCCGTCTCGCATAACTAGAATTCATGCAGGTTTTGCTGTGAAAACTGCAGCTACTTACTATTTCTTTAATTCCCCACTGCAAAGGCTTCCTAGACTAGCAAACAGATACGAACAACTGGACATCTTTGCCAACAACTGTATATTATTCAAACATATTTGTCGAATTGGACTTAAATAGTTGATTTGTATGTATATTTTATTATTATATTATGACCTTCAAAGCTCGTGCTATATCTTCTCTCT
This sequence comes from Agrypnia vestita, assembly GCA_016648135.1. NCBI lineage: Eukaryota > Metazoa > Arthropoda > Insecta > Trichoptera > Phryganeidae > Agrypnia > Agrypnia vestita. The sequence goes on from JADDOH010011896.1 coordinate 9,554, forward strand.
CTACATTATTAATTTTTTTTGTTTTTAAATTTCTATATTATTTTGTTTTTCTTATGCTTCTTGCTATTTACTTTATATTATATTTAACTTTATATGCTTGTATCTGTATTCTATTTTCTTTCTAGTATTTTCTTCTCTCTTTGCAATTACTATGTTTACATGTTATTTTGTTTTTTTTCCTTCTCTAAACTATGTACTTATTCTGCTAATGTACACTCTAGCTATCTATTGTAAAAGCCCTACAGGGCGTTAATTAATAAATAATAAAAAATATTATGCCGATTTTTAATCGGGTAACGCTGTGTTACACCACGTATTCGTATTCGTTCCCGAAGGTACTCTTTAGCACAGTCTTTTAAGAATTAAGACAATATTATTTTGATTGATTGTAAAAATAAAGAAGATCAAAGAATGTATTAGTAAAAAATGTAATGCTGATCTTAAAATAATTAATATAATCAAAAAGGGGTCGCTTAGATGGTTTAAGCACGTGGAGCGAATGAATGAGGAAATAATGGTAAGAAAATTAATACGAATGGGCGGCACCAGGAAAAGAGGACGACCGCGGAAGAGGCGGCTGGTCATGATCAGATTTCAATTCTTATAAGGACCCTCAATAATCGCCGAGCTTGTTTGAGAAGATCTATGAATATAGATGCTGTATGTCAGGGCAGAAGAGTGTGATGTTCAATATTCTTTCCCTACCCCCAGCCCCGCTAGGAAACGGCCCGATGGTAAGTTGTAAAAATAAATAATTCTTTCAACTTTGAATTTAATCTAAGCCCGATTGAATAATGGAAATTTAAAATCTTTTATCTATAGTAAATCTAATAAAGGCCCGATACCCATATAAAACTAACTCGCATCCTTAATCGTAAGCCGTTTAATTCCAGAATAAATAAAGGAAAGGATAAAATATTATGTTAATGGAGGAATAATTTATTAACGTACATACTGGTAGTATTCCTTTAAAGCCTGAAATGCTTTAGGAACAAGAAAAACGCGTGTGAAAAATCTCAACCCAGGTAATAAGGCTTTTCTGTTATTTTGTAATAATTTACAGGAATATCTGGATCTAGGGGAGAAATTTTCGAGCAATTAATAACCTCGGTAATCCCATTCGTTACCGTACTTATCTCAACAGCGACCAACATACCGAAAGCTGAGAATTTTGTGCCTGGTTGTATTTATCTAGAAAAACCCTTCGTGTATGGTTTTTGATTTTTAATTTAAAATGGTGGGATATTATATAATTTTTTTTATTAATATAAACAAACTATTATCATGCCAGATCATAAACTTTCATCATAAGCTCATCTCCGTCATTTTATGCAATGTTTATATCTGGACCCAAAATAAAACAATTTAATGGATCAAAAAAAATAATACGTAAACTTAGGAGGAGAACTATGTAGGAAATCAGGGATCCAGACAAATTCTTTATTTTGCTTGAATATAATTTATTGAGTTGTAAAAATGGAGTTCCACGCGATTATATTAATACGGTTTGTAGATAGCTTAACAATTGTTATTACTGTTGTGTTATTTTAATAGTAAGAAAGCGCGTTTATATGACGCTTCCCAATTTATACCCATTCACTCTCTCATACCATCTATCTCTCTCATCCGCTCCGACAGACGTTAATCCAGATACATTACAAAAAGGAATGATTATTATTAACAGATGGAGGATTTATATGATAAATAAATTAATAAAATAATCAAGAATGTGCCAGTATATGTGCCTTTCATTTGACGCTATGCCTGGAGAAATTTTGAGTGATGTTTCACTATAAATAATTTGTTATATTTTAGTGTCACCTGTTTCTCTATATATTTCTCTACGACAAGAATTTCTTCTTCAGTTGATCCAGAATTCTGTTGATTGATTAAATTTCACCGCATCTTCGTATTTTTTTATGACACAACGAACAATGTTCATGTTTTAGGACTGGTAAAAACTAGATTCATAAACGTTCATAAACGAACTATTCTTTTGAAAAAGTTCACATTACTGAATGAACTAACGGTATAGTTAACTTTAGTGATCTACTCATTAGGTCAATAGTTGAAAATATATTTTGAGTTTGAGTATTTGTGAAAATTCATTGTTTATCAAACCCTAAATCCCAAATCTATTAGCGCAGCGGTGAAATTTTTGGCAGTTAATTCTATCCTTCCTACCTAGGTACCGAAAATTTCGTGGTAGACCAATAATGAAATTGTTGAGAATCAAAAGAACCCCCTTCCTAGACAGCAAAAATTATTTGGTGGGAAAATAAACAGTTAATTTATTATGAACAATTGGAGTTGACGTAGATAAAATACAGTTTCAGATCGCACCCCCTTGTCGGAAATAATTTTTGGAGGATTTTATGTGAATAAAATGACCTTCGTTAAAGAAAATCAATAATTCTAAGGAACGATTGAACGATGCAAAGTGAACAGTTCACTTTACTGAATGACTTGTTTAACTACAGTTCAGTCAACTGAACTAAAATTACCATCACTGGTTAAAACAGACTAGTAACTACATACATATGTTATTTCAGACTTACCCATTTTATTTAAGGCCATGTAGATCTTGGATAATACTATTTTGCTTTGTTCTCTGCACCTACATACTAATTTTTACTCAGATCAATGCTGATTCATAGGTTTCTGGAGTAACCTTCTTTCATAATTAGTTGTTTTTCGGTTTCTGATGTTTCTTATCATGTTTAAAAATAAGTTTTAATTCTTAAGTTCTTTTAGTTTCTGGTATTATTCTCGTTAACGATTAGTTTTTTAATTTTTCCATGATACACCTCTTCATATTTCGTTTTTTTCGTATCTGATTTTATTGCATATATAAAAAATTGAATTATGTAGTCTTATGTAAATAAAACATGTAGTATAGTATTTCATTTCCTAATAGTTTGCGTGGTGAAAACCGAATATTTTTTCGGCAGACAGTATTTTTTATTTCTTTCATGATGATTCATCTAATTTGTTTATAAATTTTTATTTATTAATTAATTAGAAAAGACATACAGAAAAATCAAATTAATTTTTAACTGCTACCGGAATTTGAACCAATAGACTTCCATTCTATCCGGGGATGGCGCGTTATCCAAATTCGCCATGGCACTAAAGGTAGGTAAGATAACTAAATATTTCCGACCTTATATGTAGTCTTTTTTAATTGATTAACATTTTTATTTTTAAAGCAATAAAAGAGTAGCTTGTTGGTCTTGTGGTTAGAACTATCGCCTCGTGATCCAAAGGTCGCAGGTTCGAATCTCACTCCAGACAAGCAAGTTAGTTCTATTTTCATAGCACAAGCATTTAGCTCAATTTAAAAATAGTAAGAATATTAATGTGACACGAATTCCGTCTTCGCATCTCTATTTAAAAAAAAATCCACTTCTTATAATGCTGAAGTTACAGCTTCAGAACAAAGTTCTGTGAATTAGTAAACAAATTTTTATTAATCAATTCCCGGATAGAATGGAGGTCCGTTTCCGTAGCATTTAAAATATTTTTTCGTTAATTTGATTTTTCTGTATGTCTTTTCTAATTAATTAATAAAAATTTGTGTAATAATTCACAGAACTCTTTTCTGAAATTGCAACTTCACGATAATAATGTGTTTTGTTTAATAATTTGTTTTTTAATAAAAAAATTTGTTTTTCATAAAGATGGTAAAATTAATTATGTTTTCAAATAAATATTCAAATAAAGTTTAACTTTAATCACTACGGCCACATTTTTCTTTAGTTATATATACCTAACGTGTAAGGCCAGATGACACACCTTGTCGGCCCCACGTGGCACAACTCAGGTTTATGTGGAAAAGTTCGACGTAAAGCGTCCATCCGTAAGGATCCTTCCTCAACCACTCTTTCTGTCGCCTTTAAGGATTCTGACATTTTTATTCTCGCCATAAAAGTCTAGGGCATGTTTTAGGCTTTTCATCGGGACCAACCCTCGAAAAAGCGCTAAAGGTTTTCAAACTGAATTTTTACTATTCTTGAAATAGATACTGCAAGATGTAGTATATATAATATATTTTAAACCCGAGACGAAAATTTTGTGAAAAAGAGCTACATGAATAACATAAAATGAACGTAAATAAAATATTCAAAATGAAATAGTTTAACTGTTTGTATAATTGTGTTAAAATTATTTATTTTATTTTCTCCAGGCCCGGAACAGTCAAAAAACAAATTAAAAATAGGTTCCCAATTTAAAATAAAATAGTAAGGATGAAGGGTAAATATACTCTAAGGGTAAACTAGTATAAATATTGACACGTGTCGTGGCTACGGATAAATGAATGAAAACACTGGAAATCATAATAATAAGCGATTAATTAATCAATGATTTATTAACAATTAAATATAAAAAGTCACTTGCAACTATTTTTATTTAACGCTTTTATTTAAATTACTCTTTTTCGCAGTATATTACTCAAAAATAAATACTTTATGCTGGTTAACACGTATTTAAAATTCACTAGAAAAATTCATCCAGTTTCATACGTATTTATCGCTCCGATTTATTTATTTCGCCAATTACTTCGCTCGATTATTCGATTTATTTATCGCTTCGATTCCCTCATGACTGTCTACATTGAGCGTCGTCCTGCATGTACTTTGTGGACAATTTAAACTACCAACACGATAACTCTCAACTCACGCCGCGGCTCCGTTCAGTATTTATATCCAGAAACTGGATTATCGAACCTCCTAAATTATTCTAGTGTTTAGAGGAGAAGATTCTCGTCGTTTCCAGATTTTTATAGGCGTTTCAGACGCCTCCCAATGGCCGTAGATCACCCCAGGCTTGTGACAAGTGATGTAGGAGTGCGTAATTATTTTTAGCATTTCGTTAAAAAAATATAATAATAAACGATATTTCATTAAAGTTGAGTCATTGATCACTTTCTTAAATAATCAATATCAATATATATATATATATATATATATATATATATATATCATCATCATCATCATTCTTGGCACTACAACCCTTGGTGGGTCTTGGCTTCCTCAATAATTTTGGTGGATAGCCCTTGGTGTCACATCGAAAATATGAGAGTTTGGTGGGGGTGGATATGCATGGGTGGGAGTAAGTGACGAAAATGTGCTTTCGAAAACATTGTTTTGTTGTGGAAAGGCCGCAAATGCTTCAGATTGTTTCGAAATAGGCGCGCCGACTGTGTCGATGAGTCCAGAAGGTTCCGGAAAAACCTGCTCTAGAAAGTTCTGGAAGGAGAAGGTTCTAGAAAATTCCCGAAAATTCTATAAGGTTCTATACTGAGTGGCGGAATGTGTCAGTGTGTCTAGAAGGTTCCTGTACATTCGATAAATTTCTTGAAATTTCTGGAAGGAGAATGTTCTAGAAGGTTCGCGAAAGTTCTATGACGATCCAAACAGTTTACTAAAAATCTACGCTTGCATGAGGCCGCGGCGCAGCTAGTATCTCTAACAGAGATATCTATATATATAAATATACCTACTAATAAATCTATATTGTAGGATATAACTAAAGAAACCCGTGTTTCCCTATCCGCCAAGTTTTCTTCACAACCATATACTACCACCCCCTGGTGGTTATGGTGGTGGATAGTCCTTGGTGTTCCATTGAAAATGTGCGAGTTTGGTGGGGGTGGCTGAGCGTGGGTGGGAGTGGGTGACGAAAATTTGCATTCTGGCACATTGTTTTGTTATGGGAAGGCCGCAAATACTTCAGATTATTCCAGAATGGGCCCGCTGACTGTGTCGGTAAGTCTAGAAGGTTCCGGAAAAATCCGCTCTAGAAAGTTCTGGAAGGATAACGTTCTTGAAAATTCACAAAAGTTCTATAAGGTTCCAAACTAAGTAGCGAAGTGTGCCAGTGAGTGAAGAATGTTTCAGAATGTCCAGTAAAGCTCTAGAAAGTTCTAGAAGGGGAGTGTTCTAGAAGATTCCCGAAAATTTCCAAACTCCAGATCAATATCATTGATTTTAATCCCTAAAATTTATATTAGTCATAGAGAGAGAATCTCAGTTCTGAGGATCATAAATCAAATCGGAGATAGTAAATATTAAACAAATGTGTTTTAAATAAATAATTTAATTTTGGGTGTTTATTACATACTGACTTATCACTTCACTTGTATGCATTATAAGCTAAAGTGGGAGGTTTCGATACTCATTTATCGTAAATTTTTTTTTTTTTTTCAAAATATACTAAATGCTTGTGGTACGAAAATAAGACTAAGTTGCTGGCGTCCTTAAATGGGACTCGAATCATCAACCACCAGATTACTAGGCAAGATCATGACCATTACATTAACGAGCAACCAAACAAAGTGGTTTTTGTACCAGTAGCAGGCCGGTGTTTTTTTATATCAAACACTTTTTATATACAGAGATTTATCGTTTATTAAACTCAGTTATTTAATATAGTAAAAAATATTGTCTCGTTAATGGCCGCCTCAGGGTATTAATTTGAGCTCTTTCAATCAAATTTTCATTAGTTTTGAGAAATTTCCGATAATTTTTTATACCTTGACATGTGTCCTATTTCGGGTATTGAATAGTCGTTGGCTTGTAAATGTAGAACATTTCCTTTATGTACATAAAACCAATAAGAAATCAAAACAAAATAAAAACATCAAACAACAACTTTATCTAGACGCAAAAAATCAGGTGAACGAGGCGGTTAACTGACATGACCAAATTTTGACAATATGCGACCAAAAAACTTTATATCATAGCGCGAGTTTTGTGCGATATGACAACTTTCTATTAAAACCACATTAGTAGACCTTGGTGGTAAATTTCGTGTAAATAAACGTTTTAAAATATCGCGCGATATAGCGGACTTTAGAGGTACATGATTTAAACCATTACATATTTTTGATGTTCGTTAACTTTGTGGTTGAACATAATTATAAATTTTAATTAAATAACTTTGTATAAACCACTTAAATAAAGACTCTACGTCTACCAGTTTCGATACCACCGTATCTTTATCAGGACTCACGAACAACTGACTATCCATTACCTATCCCAGTAAACAAATCAATTCTGAATAGGGGCGAGGCTACAGCTATGGTGGGGGTAGTTGAGGGATAGATGCCAAAATGAGAAATATATCTAGTAGCGGGCTATTCATGAAATTTTTCTGATTATTATTAATAATGTTGGCTTTAGTGTTGAGGCTCTTTTTTATTTCTAGTATCTCTAAGTTATCTTATCTAAGGCCTCTATTATTAGGTCCTTACATATGAAATTGGCGTTTTGCCGTACTGGCAAATTTGATCTCAAATATCTTCTCTTTGGTTAGGAATTCCAAATCCAAATTTATACAGCTATTTACTCATGTATTTGTGTTTTGAAAATTATAATTTATTTGTTTTTTCCTCAATTGTTTTTTTCTTTGCGTCACTCAGTTTACAAAATGAAAAACTTGAAATATCGCGTTATTTATGAGTACGAGTTCCACCGTGCCACCAGTGCTGCAGAAACGGCTCGAAGGATTAATGATGTGTATGGCGACGGTGCCGCAAAAGAAAACACAGTGCGTTTTTGGTTCCAACGTTTTCGTTCTGGAAATTTCGACCTGCAGAACAAGCCCCGTGGACGGCCGGAGACCAAAGTTGATAATGAAGAATTGAAGGCTATTGTGGAAGCGGATCCATCGCAAACCACATCCGAGTTAGCTGCAGGCTGCTGTGTTAGTGATAAAACTGCTTTAATCCACTTGAAGCAAATTGGTAAGGTGAAAAAGCTTGAAAGGTGGGTACCTCACGAATTGAGTGAAGCAAATCAACAAAAGCGCGTTGACTGCTGCGTTGCATTACTCAACCGGCACAATAATGAAGGGATTTTAAATCGAATCATTACCTGTGATGAAAAGTGGATCCTGTACGATATCGGAAGCGCTCATCGCAATGGCTGAACCCTGCCGAACCAGCCAAACCATGCCCCAAGCGAAAATTGACTCCAAAAAAGTTACTTGTGAGCGTTTGGTGGACTAGTGCTGGTGTCGTTCACTACAGCTTTCTTAAATCTGGCCAGACGATTACGGCAGATGTCTATTGTCAGCAACTGCAAACCATGATGGAAAAGCTAGCTGCTAAACAACCGAGGCTGGTTAATCGCTCTAGGCCACTGCTGCTTCATGATAACGCTAGACCACACACTGCACAACAGACGGCTACCAAATTAGAGGAGCTTCAATTGGAATGTCTAAGACATCCACCGTACTCTCCGGACCTTGCCCCAACAGATTACCATTTTTTTCGAAATTTGGATAACTTCTTGCAAAGGAAAAAATTCAATTCCGATGGGGCAGTCCAAACCGCCTTCAAAGATTTTATTGATTCCCGTCCGAATGGTTTTTTTAGTAAAGGGATCGATGAACTACCTATGAGATGGCAAAAGTGCATAGATAGCAATGGTACATACTTTAATTAAATAAATATATTATAATACAAAAAAATCGGCTTTATGTTCCTCCCATACTAAACGCCAATTTCATATGTAAGGACCTAATATTTATATGTAGAATTTCGATGCCTTTTTCCTTTTTAAAGGTGTGGCCTGTTTCTAAAAGATGGTTCAGAATTGATTTGTTTACTAGGATAGGTAATGGATAGTCAGTTGTACGTCAGTCCTGATGAAGCTACGGTGGTATCGAAACCGGTAGATGTAGAGTCATTATTTAAGTGGTTTATACAAATTTATTTAATTAAAATTTATAAGCCATTACAGTTCATTTTCATTGAGTAATTATAATCAATTATCTATTATAATAAAATGTTTTTGTTTTGATCCGAAAACAAAAAACACCCGAAAAGCAACAAAAAATCATAATGCATTAAAAAAATATATACGTTTACATTGATATATTATTAAGGATATCTCATATTCAATAATAAAAAATATCACACAGCCTAACTTTATCAAATTAATTGAGGTGTTGTGAATTCACATTACTCATTACTGAGTTAAAAAGTCCACGAATATTTGGTCCAACGATTCTACGTAACATTAGATCCAACGACATAAGGGCAACAAATAAAATTTCTTTTTTTTTTCATTTTTGAAAGAGCTGAATCATTGAATATACTCATTCACACATTCCTTAAAAAATTTGAACGATCAAATCAATGGAAGAATTTTTCAATGTAACCTTCAAATTAAACAAAATTAACAAAAACGCAGTACCTTTATGCCTTCAGACAGTTATGTAAGATCCTGGATCCTTTGTTTCCTGGCGCAGTTACAAATGCTGCACTTTTGCTTAAAAGAGGCAGAATTCGCGGCAATTCATTCGCTCATTTATTTGATCGGCTTCTTTTTAAAAGAAATTTCTAAATAATAATATAAATAAATAAATCAATCGCCATTATCAATTCATTAATTAATTTATAGCTCCTTTATAAATAATTGGGTGTATATACTTATGTACACGCGTTAGATTTAATACTTCTTTGACACACATTAGAAACCATGCATTAAAACAATATTAAAGCAAAAACTGTACATATGTAAAAATATATATTTCCAAACAAATGACATTCTGTCAAAGGCAGCTGGATGCAGTCAAACATCGACAATAACATGAAATACAGAAATCTGTATGAAAAGCCCCTTTTGGCATTTCGATTACCCAGCTAATATCGTAATTCAATAAATAGTTCTAATGTTTAATTCAACAAAACATTATTGATATTACTGGAATACTTATTTCAAGTGAACAAATTTTTGACAGTTATGCACAGCAACCACAAACAATATATGAAATATACACATTTTACTCTCTTTTGACAGCTGACTCCTAGTGCGTATGGATGCGCGTGCATTTCGTTGAATACTGAAATTTCGTTTTAACAATTAACTTCATAGTCTCGCTTTTCGCTACATGCTGCGCATGCGCAGCTCAATATAAATAAAATTTAACATCCGATATAATAATAATTTTACCCCGAACGCTCCCAAAGATGTAAAAAAATATTTTGAATTTTTGTTATAATTGTGTCATTGAATCTTATGTTGATTAATGTATGGATCTTTGTCGCATAGGCTTTTTATCGTGGACTTTTTGTCGTTGAACCAAATGTTCATGGACCTTGGATATTTATTTTTTGATTTATTACAATGTTTATTAATTTCAAAATACGTACATACACATTATTTTATAATGAATTTTATGCTATCATAATTTACGAGGTTATTTTATTGTATAAAGTATACATTTTTATATAGCAACGTTTGTTCATTTGCTTCCAAGTCACCGCCGTGCCATATATTCTGATTTATTCAGATAACTCGAAACAATAATAAATTTAAATCAGGAACACCGGCTGCCGGGATTTCCATTGTATTTGTCTCCACACTTTTCCAAGTCAATATGGTAAAATTGATTCAGTTACAGTCGCTCTCCGACAGTGTAAGGAGCTTGTCATTTCTTCGGAACTGCATAAAACTAGATGCTTTCTTCTTGGCTCTGTGTGCGGAGTCAGAAGTTTTGCACGGTAACTGCGTGGTAACAGTTTTGTCTTATGGGTTCCTTTCAAATACATGTTGGTGATATAGTCGCAATGCATGTTTGGAAACTTTCGATGGCTGTGCAGCGGATTTGGCATCTTGCACTGTTTCGGATTGGACTCGCAGTTATTACACTGCAGTATCAAATTTATGTTATTTAGATATGTTTGGAAACTGTTTTTACTCGTACATTCGTGCGCAGTACTGACAAAGTAAAATACATATACCAATTTGTAACCCTTATTTAGCTATGCGGTCGTTTAATTAATTAAAAATTAGTTTATTTATTATAAGTACCGTCATGGAAACAAGTAAATATCAGATGTGTGTGTGTGTGTGTGAATGTTGAGTAACAATGTTATGCGTATTCCTATGGAATAAGTGGGAAGGATGGAACGCAATTATATTTCATTCCTTTGTGTCACCTATACCTATAAAACTCAATGTCTGTCTGTCCTCTATACAAATCCACACCACTTGTCCGATTCGATTCAAATTTTGCATACTTATGCTTTGGGACCCAGCGGGTAACATAGGTAACATTTCCCCCCTATTCTCATACCCCTTCCCCTCCCACTGATATATTTTCGATGCAAATCTGAACCGTTTGACCGATCGGAATCAAAATTTGGAAACTTATTCTTTAGGACTCGGCGAGTAACATAGGTGATATTTCCCCCCTATTTTCATACCCATTCCCCTCCCCCTGACATATTTTCGATGTAAATCTATACCGTACGAATCAAATCTTTGTTTCCCTAACAAATTTATTTTCAACTTTATCCTTAACCCGTGCAACGCCGGGTACGAACAGCTAGTTTATTATAAAACTAACTCCCTATGCCAAATTTATAAAGACTTTTTTTTTAAATAAATCCCACCCCTTAGACTGTATAGATAAAGAACAAAGGGGCAAATAAAGATACCAACTTTAAGAACCACCATGGCACAGCATCATTACACATACATACTTGGGAGTTAAATGGTACATGTTGTCGCAAAACGAATTTCAAGAAAGAAACATTCCAAAATACGAACAGTTTCAGAAAGAAGTCAAATCATTGATTTTGGACAACGATGTATTGTAGCATTGCCCACATGTCTCAAATGGTTTCTTTATAATAAAAATTACTACTTCTAAATGGTTTCTGCTTTAGTACTTTAATTTTGCTTGTAAAAACTCTTCCCAAAAGCTCGAAATTTTGGCTCATATTATGGAGAGTATAAAGTTTTTAAAATGTTGTAACATTTAACAATTTACTATAAAAAACATTATTATGTATCTACTATAATAAATATAATATAATGATAATAATTTTAAAATTATATTTCTTGGAAATTCGTAACAGTCATTGTGTTTAAGGCAAAGAATTTATTACTAAATTCACTGAGAAGTTCTTTGTATTTTAAATTTCGAACCTGAGAATTTTGTAAATTTTCAATCAGTTTTTCGTTTGTTGGAATACGTTTGCTTATTTTATTGTGTGTATATAGATACTTGTTAAGTATTATTTTTTTAATTGAAACATTTAAATGGTACTGTTTAGTACTGAATTCATTAATTTATCTTCTTACTTACCGGGACGTGGAAATTTTCCTAAACGTGCAATAATAAAATATTCACTATGATAAAGTATACAACGTATTTTTAGTTATTTTTTTGTCTTATATTGATTTCTGTTGTGGGGGGTGAGAATTAAGATTTACATCTAAAAAATAATACTTCTTACGTTCACTCATTAATCTTTAATGTTGGACAGAGAATACGGCAGAGGGCCGCGGGTCGGAAGACGAGATAGTCAGACGACATTAAACGTGTTACGGAAACTCGCCTGGCTTGGAGTAACGCTTGGCGCAAGATAAAATCGAGTTGAGAAGGAAAAGAGAGTGTTCTGAAGTGTTAAGTCCAGATATTTACACTGATAGTTTAACAAGACCTTATAACTATCTAACTAACCATTATTCCGTTTCTCCGCAGGGTAGGCAGCAAGGATTAAACACCACATTCTTCTATCTAAGCACACCACTTTTGCTTCAGCTACATTCTCTATGGTCGTTGAGCCATTAAACAGGGCCATTTTCTATTATTTGTGGTATCTGATCATGCCAAGTCTTTCTCGGACACTCTCTATTACTGCTGCCTTCAACTCTTGCCTCATACATTTACTTTTCTCGCTCGTACGATCCATGGGACCAAACAATCTCAGCGTTCCTTCCACTAATCTATCTACTACGCATCGAAGATTTTCCACACAAGTGCTTAGTATTCGCATTTCCACCGCACTCAGTCTACTTTCATTTCTTTTTTGGCAATTCCAGGTTTCATTTCATCGGCATTGACAGATTTTTATTGGCCATAATTCCATAAAAGCTCCTTATATATAAATGCTTTGTTTGAAAATGTTTATAAAGTAACATTGTTTCTATAAGAGCATTCAATAACTGTGTATAAGGTTTTATTGAGTATCTATAGATGATACAATTGTACTAAAAGTGCTCACTTTTTTTACATTTGATACGAAAATTTATGAGAACCCACAATTTATTTTAAAGCACATTGATAGCGATCAACGATGATACGATTACACTGATACTACAGTAATTAATTCATTGGGAATTAACCATTGATTAAACAAATAACTTTAATGCTTTTAATAAAATTAATAAAATTAAAAAAAATAAAGTCAAAGTAAAAAAATTCTCAAAAATTGTTAACTTTTTTAATTTTTAATTTAAATAATTTTTTAAATTTAATTAATTCATACACTCGTACTTATGTACCTTGTAAATGTTTCCAACAAAAATATTGAAGATTAATTTACTCCTTCGAAAACTAGAAAGACATCATTTGCTAGGTTTGGAGTTGGATGGGAAAGAATATGGCCGAATAACAAATACTGTCGCTTTGATTCAAGTCAAATGAAATGATTACAACTTTGCAGTCATTTTAAAAATATTTTTTTCGCGAGGTTGTCATCGTATTAAGGCGAACAAATTTTTAATATTCCATATAAGTTACTGGAGTGATGGTCCAACGTTTTATACTACCGTGAAGGATGGACTATAATAAAAATATATTATAATCCTTCATTTTGTATATACAACCGTGATGGATGAATGATAATACTTTGATATTATATATATATATATACCTTGAGTGGTATCTAAAAATAAATTTATAATTAAAAAATTCGATTAGTTTAAAAGATATAAATTTTTTGGGAATCTTTACTTATAAAACTCAATGCCTCTCTGTCTGTCTGTTCTTTATACAAATCCACAACGTTTGTCCGATTCGATTCAAATTTTGCATACTTATGCTTTAGGACCAGGCGGGTAACATAGGAAACATTTAAACTTAAACTTAATCCTTAACCCGTGCAACGCTGGGTATGAACAGCTAGTAATGCATATTTATCTATACCTATAAAACTCAATGTCTGTCATTCTGTCTATCTGTTTTCTATACAAATCCACACCGTTTGTCAGATTCGATTCAAATTTTGTATACTTATGCTTTAGGATCCGGCGGGTAACATAAATAGACAACGTTCCCTCCTATTCTCATACCCCTCCCCCTCCCCTGACATATTTTCGATGCAAATTTGTACCGTTTGACCGATCGGACTTAAAATTTGGAAAATTATTCTTAAGAACTCGGCGGGTAATAAATTTGACATTTCCCCCCTATTATTTCAACCCTTCCCCCCCGCCGATATATTTTCGATGCAAATCTTCAAAAATTCTCGGCGGGTAACATGTGTGATATAAAATATAGATGAAAATCTGTACCGTTCGACCAATCGGACTCAAATTTTGTTAATTCATTCTTTTGGATCCGGTGGTTAACATTGGTGACATTTCTCCCCAATTTTTTTACCCTTTCCCTTCCCCTTGATATATTTTCAATGCAAATCTATACCGTTCGAATCGAAACTTTGTTTACCCCCACAAATTTATTTTAAACTCCATACTTAACCCGTGCAACGCCGGATATGAATAGCTAGTTCATTATAAATATGTATTTAACCTTGCTTTCAGGCGTTGTGCAATATATCAATTTAAATTTCTAACTTAAAAACTTAATTTAATCTACTATCATGCAAGTATAAATATACTAATTATTAACAATATTTTTATCTGTATCTGAGAATACAGTAACCGGATTTCATCTCTAGAGAGATGATTAATTAATAGACATCATTTATACATTAAAAATAATATAACCTAACACTCCAATTTAAAATATAGTTATCTCTATTTTCTGATTAAGAACATGTATAGAACTTTCAAAAATAATTTGTGGATGTTCTTACGATGGTATTGGTGAGCAAGATGGTATTGCATTTTGTAGAGTGATTGCTTAAGCCAGCTAACATAAGTCGTAAGCCATGGGCTATCCTGTATAAAGTCTTCCATACATGTTTCTTACACAAACAGTTTCGTCCCTGTGAGACTTCCATAATATATCTTAATATACTAATTAATATTATTGAAGCAAATATAATTGGTACTGTGTGCCAAAGCAATACAGGAATACCATCATTAGCAACATATTAAGGTATCTCATTAATAGTAACCGCCTTTATGGACCGTTATAAAAATAAAAATACATATATTTATACTAAATGGGATTTTGCAATTGGAATGAAAAAAGTTTTTATTTATCATCAAAATGTATTGAATCGAGTATCACTATAATGCCGATTCAAAAATTATATCACGGACTGCAAAAAGTGCTCATGTGCTGAACTATGGCAGCTAAAGTAACATGTATAAAATTGTTCTTTGTATTTTTCCACAGTAAAAAATATTTTTTTACGAACAATCTAGTATAATATTTAACCTCGCGAGTTTAATATTTATACAACGGGTTTCACAAAAAATAATTTGTACTTAGAGTATTTATAATGTCGAACCGCGATGGTTTGGCTTCAAATATTGTTTCGCGATCGCCGCGCGCGCGCCGCGCCATGATTCTGATTGGTCGGGCTGGCACCCGATGTGTTCTGCGCCACCAGCTAGCCAGGATTCTATTTTTAAAAATCCGCCCAGTGACAGTTGAAAAGCCTGTCTTTTTTGGTGAGAACCGACATTTTTCTTCTTGTGTTCAAGTCCAGTTCAACTTAGCCTTCCGGAAGAGACAGACCAACTGTTCCGGATTTGACGAAGCCAGGAGAATTGCGAAATAAATCGGCACTCCACGACTGCAAGTATAATTTTGTCCACTGTGTATAGTTAGTTTTGTCCCTCGGTTGTCAGAATATTGTCAATCATTATCGGCGTAGATTGGAAAGGAACGTATTTATTTCTAATCCCCGACCCGTGTGCGATGGTAGCAATCCTTCAATCCAATCAATCCTTGCAATATTAAAAATATACGAATATTTTTATAATAATTGTATTAATGAAATAGTTTTTAGGTTAAACAATTCGACAATATTTTTACTACATTAAATTAAAAAGGTTGTTGTAGGCCCTGTACTGGCCGCTGCGCAGCTTTTAGTATCTGAGATTAGCTATCGCCCACTGCGTTTTTTGAAACTTGTAATGGATAAACTACGCACTGCATACTGCGTTTTTGAAGCAATCATAATATCAATAATCCATCGCCGTGTATGCTTTCAAGCTTGATACATTTCCAATCAACCAAACGTATATTCTAATCCAGAAATTAAACTTCCAAAATATAATTGCCATTCGAAAAATAAAATTAACGTAAATGTAAACCTTTCGATGTATGTCGCATTAAAGTGCCTCAAATGTACAATAACGTATGTATAATATTTTTACATATTAAATAATATCTATAGAATTTTAAAATCACCTGTACACCACGTTTCACAAAGAAAGACGTACGATTTGATGAATTTTTGAGGAATACTTGATTTAGCGCAGTCAAAATAAAGATGTTTCATATTTTACATTTCAGCGGTTTGTCTGTATTGATTGTGTATTCCTTTAAGGAACGAAGTGACCTCCTTTTTACCAATTTGACTGAAATAAACTACTCTGAAATGTGTAGATAGAGGTGCATTTGCAAGCATTGTCTTGCCTGGTATTGTGGACTGCCACGGCTGCATATCTTTGCAGGAATCTCGTTCTGAGCTTTTTATTGCAACGACAATACTGCTAACAATAGGCTCCGACTTTGCTTCCAGCCTTCTGCCAGATGGGTGCCTTCTTGTCACGGGCTTTTCTTGATAACTGCGTATTCTGGCCGAGGGAATCAACTGGGTGAATAAATTATTCCAATTAAGTGAATGAATGACTTTAAGATTTGGCGCAGCCACCAAACAACATTCTATCACGGGACTAGAACTTAATAATTTTTTATTAATTTCACAAAAAGTCACTGGACACGAGTTTAACTAGAACACTTCATATGGTAATTGCTTTATATAAATACATAATAAATATTCTTGTACATATACTGTATCTACTGGAAGAGCACTGTCTGATATAATACAGTAAAATACCAGTGTAGCAGGCAGGCCGTCAAATTAATGTAGTGTTTACTTTGCTGCCAAGACCCTCACCAACAATGAAACATGGTTATATATTTTTGTAAACACTATTAAATGTTGTTACCTATGAATGTTAAATAAATCTATCTAAATCTATACTATTCTTAAATTGACAGCCACTAAATGTTTTTAGAATACTTACACAGACTTATAATACTTACACAGACTAGTTATTCGTACTTATTATCTCTAGTCACTCGTCCATGGAACACTTTTTATTACGTTGTTTCTGTCACATCGATCACTTTCGAGAATATTCTGCCCAATTTTCGCACGAATCTATATATGACGCTTGGTTTATAGGCGCTGTTGTGTTACAATCGCTTGTTGTTTCTCATTTCTTTCACACCCGCACATTCAACAATGACTGTTGCGCAGTAGCCGTCGCATCGCGATGTTTTGAGAATTTACAAGAATATCTCAAGCATTTTGAAAGATTTCCATACTGCGTAATTTCTTCTTACACTACCACCTAGTGATAATACAAAGAATTCATTCGGCTGTTTAATTAATGTTACATGTATTTTTAAGTGTTTTTTCTTATTTAAGATACTTACATGGGAAACTTCTCACATTGATATTAATATTTCTTTTAAACTAAGCTAAGCGCTTTTGCTATGAAAATAGAGCTATCATGCTGTTTTCCTGGACAAGGATCAAGCTCCCGACCATTGATCAGAATCCAAAAAACTGTACATGAGAAGGTGCATTCCTTTTTTTTAACTAACGATAATATTCATTTTTTTTTAACTGAATCCCATTTTATTTGCGATGTTGGTATGTTTTTCTCAAAGGTTTTAAATAAATAAATACTTAAGTTATAGAAAAGATCGCTTGTAAATTAAATTTGGCTGTCTTTTAATTGATAAAGCTGCATGCAGCAGAAGGTTGATTATAGTTTTTCTGATGACGTTTGTAGTTTTTCGATGATGAATTGTAGTTTTACCGTGTTCTTGATGATGTCCGTAATTTTTCATCGGTAAACAAAAAATATTTATGTAGTATAATCACTTAGATGATTAATTTATATAATTAAGAAAAATAATTTCATTAAAATCAAAAAAATATATCATCGCTTAGACTTAACTTTCGTATTTACTTTTATAATATATATTTTGGGATATTTAATTACATTCAATATAATCGACGTGTACCTATATATAAGGTGGTACGGCGCAGGTAGTATTGACGCGCATAATATTATGTTATGTTGTGTTTTATGTCTTAGCTACCATGCAATCAAGTGACTTGACGCCAAAATATACAGAATTGATTATTACGTATAAAATATTGTTTTACTGATGTATTGCGTATAAAATAGTTGAAGGAGATATCCAGGAATTGCGGAATGATTCCATATATGTTGTGCAGGATATTAACACTCAGCATATCGCCATGGAAAATACCAGGGCGCAACCATGATCTGAACTCATGTTACCGTAAATAATTTGTGATTTTTAAGCATTTTAAATCATAATGCACGATAATTTATATAAAAATAAAATACTTGTGTAATCTTCTGTGTATAGTTTTCTGGGATATTCTGCCGTGTATATGTGACCTATCTGGCTAACGTTTCGGATCTCATTGCAGGGTCCATCATCAGGGTTGATCCAACATCAGCCCTGATGATGGACCCTGCAATGGGATCCGAAGCGTTGGCCAGAGAGGTCACATATATAAAGCAGAATATCCCAGAAAACTATACACAGAAGATTCTGAACGGCCGTGAAAATCTAAGGACGATACTTGTGTAAGACCGTGAGATGTGTGAAAATATAAGGTTTATATTCTCACTCGTAGATGAGAACATTTGTAGTTCTCAGAACTAGTCGTATATAACATAAACTCATAAATGGTCTTACACAAGCATTTTATTTTTACACAAATTATCGGTGATCGGTGGTTCGAGCCCCATTCCAGGACACCAACAAATGAATCCTATTTTCATAGCACAGGCTTTTGGCTTAGTTTGAGAACAGTAAGAATATTAATGCGACACGTATTCCGTGTTCTATTTTTTTATTTTAAAGAAAACATAATAATAATAATAATTTTCAGGCGTGTTTTAGTGCAGTTTTTGGCAACCCTCGTAGCTCAGTGGGTCCCACGCCGAGTTTGATTCCCGATGAGGTCGCAATTAATCAAGCCTGGGTGTATTGTGATGTGTTTTGTTTCTGTTTTTGGGCCTCTTGGCCTGTTGAAACGTAAATAAAAAATAAAAGTTATGTTTATATTTGGAAGAATGACATAAACGTATAAAAATAATGTTGCTCTAAAAACTTCAATCAAAAATATAGATATCTCATTATTAATGGAGAATCTGTACTAGTTTGCGGGAATGATAAATTCGACCACGGGTGGTGGTAGTAAAAATATAACTCACATAATGTGAAACAAGGTGTGCTAAGTAAACATATATATAACTTTCTAGATTTAGTAGTCTATTTTGGGTATAATTTTGAACATTACTTGTATAAAATGATCACTTAAACAAGCAGTATAATAGGTCGTAAGCGCTATGAATACCCAAAATGACTTCCATACCTAAATTCCAATATAAAAAATATCTAATATTCTCATAAACTCGTAAAAGTATCAAAATAATGTTTCGAGTTGTGGTTATTGACCAGGTGAGAACTTGTCGGGTTTCTCGTGAAATTTTCTCTCCTTTCAGAAAATCTTATTCCTCTGTCTCCCCCTCCACGCGGCCCACAGAGCAAGAACCCTGTAGACAGAGGGAATTCTTATACTCCAATGAACTTTCTATTACGTATGATAACTACTGTGCAATGGGAGTAGTACGCCTAACGTCCCCAATGCGTCCACATACAATATGAATACGAAATGAGGACAGAGTGTATTTTTCTAAAAAGAAGAGTAGCTTCTGGGGACCCGGTGGCTCGGGTGGAATACATATTATTAAAACTCCACTAGTATAGGCGTGAGTGGCGCGTTTGACGTAACCGTAGTGATAATATTGGCATTCTGAAATTCTTTGTTTACGTTTTGTACATAAACGAATCTCTGGATAGATAACAGCGTAACTAAATTTAAGTTTTCTTTCTTTAAGTTATCTTCTTTTGGAGCATTTAGAGTAAATTTTTATTGTAACGGAAGTTGCGTACGCGCAGCGTGCGCGTTGTGGCGGAAATGCGTGTAACGGAAAGCTGCATGTAGCGGGAATGCGAGACCACGAAATGCGCGCGTATACATTAAACTGTCACTTGAAATTAGTATTCCAGTAATACAAATAATATTATATTATCGGCCATTTTGAATCGTGTATCAATCATAAAAATGCACAATTTAAAAGCTGGTGAATGATTGGTTATTGAATCAAAAATGAAATATGTTTATTGATTAAAAAAAAGATTTTATTATTTGTTTGTATCTAGATTCCTACATGTCAATCTACGAAGTTGCTCAACCAATTTAAAAAAAGAGTATATTGATTTACGATTTTAGATATGTATAAGTATTTCATGTAAGTCGATGTTTTTGCAAAATGACGTAATCGTCAGATATTTGTTATCAAAACAAAAAAACACATTCATTCATTCGACATTTAATGCGGCTGTCAAATTTGTATCTTATGAATATGTTTTAGGCCGAAAATCGATAAAACATGAAAGTGGGTAGGCACTTGGACATTTTTGAAAATGAACACGTTTTTTGAATTGTCGCATTATACGTCTTCGAATCGTTGTGCGACGTGAATTCGAAAAAATTGATCTCTTACTGAAGCTATTAATAACAAATAGTTACATTTGTACCGCTTCAAAAACAAATATTAATAATTTAAATGTGTGGTGTGTAAAAGTGTTATCAGTTATATTTAGCATCTCACCAGATATCGTTTTATTGTATTAATATATATTTTTAACCGATGTAATATCAATTATCACAATCACGCCAAACTTCTACACGCTTCTTCTTATCTCATTTGAATGGTCATGGTTTTATAACAAAAGAAATCGACGCGCATTATATAAATTGCATTATGAATTAGTGATGTAATGATTTTTTGTTACTAAATTGATTCCAAATCGAGGTACATTTACATACACGTTTCTCTTTTAAATATTCGTTTGTGGACAACAGCCATTCTTTGTATTCTCAAAACATATAATTATCAGCAAATACTCTATTATATTTATAATTTAGGATTTTAAATGGTTTTTCCATGTTATATGACGATGATTTCTTGTATAATATAATAATATATTAAAATTACCGCTATTAATGCATGCTAGTTTGGATAGCATCAAATATAATAATTATAAAGTTCATTTAACAAACGATAAAGTACAATTATTTAATACATACAAATCAAATAAGATGCTCTTTAAAATCTTACACCCTGTTTGAAACACCAACAACTATAATATTTTCTACAAAAAGCCTTTCACATTTCGTATTTCTTATCTTTTATGTGTGATTTTTTCATAAAGTTCTTTCCCTTGCATTAGGTATGAAAATGGCGCCTTGCGGGGTTAACAAAAGTACATAACCAGAATGTGACACTGTGTTGTCTCGGACCAGAAAAATGACCATCTCAGGGCGAAAATAAAATGTAATCCACGCGGAGCAAAGGGGTTCGGACAACCCTTATTTAACGCACCAGTTCACCCCGAGTCACTGGCGAGACGATGTTCGCAACGCGGCTTTCTTAATATTTTTTTAAATATCTAAAATTATTAGAAACTTGGTCAAAGTACTGAAAAAATCTTAAAAAATTTTCAAAATCAATATCATAATTTCAATATCATAATTATACTATTTTTTAATGTTTATACAATCATGTACTGCAATCGAAATTTTGTAATAGAAAGTTAAAAATATAAATGTATGTTGAAGTTTGGTTTTTTATCATCCTAAAGCAAGAAAATGATATTTTACGAAAATGATTAGTTTTGATAAATAAACTCAAACGAGTTTATTTGATTAAGTTTCAAATGATTTTTCTTAATTAATTATTATTTTAATGAACAAGTGTATTAAGTGATACGAAATTTTAAGACTTGATAGAAAAGTAATGATTTAAAGTATCTGGAAAAAATTGAGAAAAATAAGCATATATAAAAAAAATCTGTTTATGTTACCTTATTTTGTCTTTGATTTTATTTGACAGTTGGTAAAATTGTCAACATTTAGAGCGAAATAACTTTCGTCAACCACGTTTGAAAAATAAGTGACAAATATTAAAACTGACATTGAACAATCAAAATAAGCGTCATTCTTAATCATCAATCACTTCAGTGCAGAGTTCCGCGTCCTGAGACTACATTGCATCAATAACAAATTTCCATCATATTAATCATAAATTGAATAGCACATGTTATTCGATTCGCTGTTATCCATGATGTTGCAATTTGTCAGAATGAACATTCCATGTTAAATAAACCGAAATTCCCAATACAGAGAAGTATGAAGACGTTGTTATTTTCGTCATGTTTTAGTGAACGATTCCGAGTTCACGTTCCCTTTTTAATTTAATTTTAATTTAGGCAATTTAGTTTTTTGCGATAAGAAACTTTCGCTGTGCATTTTTTCCGTAACACACTTACAATTTAATTTCCTCCCACATCACTTTAAACACTGTCATTTAAGTTAGGTACTCGTATATTTCGCTATTGTTAAAATTATCGCATTGCATTTGATTCTCATCTACAAATTTTTCTATTGAAATGTGACCCAAAACATCAGCACCGTCAAAAACCTACCCACTTAGAATAAACTGAAATAAATCCAAATATTTTTCAAATCATTTTTATTAAAAATCATTGTAGTCTTGGCCAGCGAAAACGAACATCTTTAGTATTTCGGATGATTTTCATAATGCATAGGTTTCAGCAAGATGGCGCCTGCCTTTAGGTACACGATTGATTTGATGCTGCGGCACCCTTTGTCTAGAAGTTGACTTTTGAAAATTATTTTTTTTTAAAGTTCTTTCTTGAATAATAAAAAAATATAACAATAAAAATATCAAAAAAGTTCATCGGAATGGTGAACCTACTGAATACTAACAACAATACAATCGAATTCTCTCGAAAATTCCATATCATTCTGGGACGCACTTTGAAATACTTTGAAATCGTGTAGGACGATCCACAAGTTTCTCGTAATCTCTGGAACGAGTCTCTCGAAAAATCTCAAAAGAATTTACCTATAAATATATACAAGAGCGTCACGCCACGGGATTCAGTTATTGGTGACAGTTAACCAACGCAACGAGGTGAAGCGCAGTGTGACCAGCGTATATTAAGTGAAGTTTTATACGTGTGAATATTGAACTCAGTTTACTAGAAAGCGATCAAAGCAATAAGAACAGCGCGAAATTGTGCGAATCAAGAAACAGTGTAGTAATAATTTTCTTATATATTTTGGAAACTTTTAGTGACTATACATTTAAGAACGGTACTCCGAGTTAATTTGTGCCTAGTGACTTTTTGCGTAATAAATATAATTTTCAAATGTTTTAGTGTTTTTATTTGCCTCCCATAGCCACGTCCCGTGACAGTATGACTTACATTAAAAACAAAATATCAAAATTTTAATTTTATTTTCGTTTCTGTAGTTTTGTGATTTTGCAAATGGAAATTATACCTGCATGATTATAATTCGCACACTCGTCGTACTTAGTTATGTATAAATGATATTATTCGTATTCGCAATGTCAAGAAATATTGCGTTTTTAAATCATTAATACATGAATATAAACGTATGTATTAGATATCCAGAATTCGTGGTCAACTGTTAAGGTACAGATACACATGCTTATTTTGAGCAAGCTCATTAGCATGCTCAAAACTAGCATGCCCTAACAACTGTACACACTTGCTCATTATTAGCATGCTTATTTTAAGCATGCTCATAAATGAGCATGCTCAAAGCTAACAATTAAACACACATGCATATTAGTGACATGCACCTGTCATAGAATAGAGAGGAATTCTAGTTCAAAATTGAAACTTTGCACACTGAAATAGAAAATTCAAGTGAACCAATAAATCAAAATAGTTCCTGGGCTTAATCAAACACACATGTTTATAACTGGCATGCTCTTGTCATAGAATATAGACGCTCTTGTTCAAAATGGAAAGAGTTTCTGGTTTTTAGTTTTTATAATTTTTATAATAAAATTTTAATCATTCATGTCTTTAACAAAGTTTCATAAACATTATTTCTATCTATACTATTTTTACATAGCGGTGACCGAGTATTCATCTGTCGCGGACTAAGAAGATAGCATTGATAATCGATACTAACCGCGAATGACATTAGCATGCACATAAGCAAACCTGTTCACATATGCTCAAAAGATACCCTTTCTCGTGGTTAATGATATTAGAATGCTCATAAATCAAACGAGGTTGATTTTTGAGCATGCTCATTACTAGCAATGTGCTTACAAACATGCCACTAAATAGCAATGGCTTAAGAAAGTCAATACTGCGCATGCTCACGTGCCACTAATAAGCATGTGTATCAGTACCTTTATGGTTTCAAGGTTATTTGTTTGGTTATCAGCTAAGGTTGATGCGCCACGGAAGTCAATTATTCAAATTTGCTGCACAAAAGAATCTTTCAGGCATTTTCATTAGTTGATTTTCTGCTTCACTTTTGCATTACTCCGCAACTTGTTTGTCGTAACTCTGTCAGCTAACATTTCTGCTTAAAACCATTCTGCCTCTGTTAGATAAGTTATCAAAATATTTCATCATATTTTTTGAAGATTTTTCTGGTGGGGTAAATTTTTTAATAAAGGAAACACGTCACCTTTGATGGCCAGTTTTGTAAGAACTTATTTTAAATGTTAAATTAAGCATAAGAGTTAGACACATTGTAATTGTTTTATAAGAAATTCACATAGTGTATTCAAAATATATTATATATATACAAATAGCTTGTTGGTATAATGTTCATGACGCTCGCCTAAGTAGAATTAATAGTTTAATCTCAAATTAGTCCTATTTTCAAAGCAAAAGCGTTTAGCTTTTTTTGATAAAAGTAAAAATATTGATGCTACACGCAATCCGTGTCTGCAAACCTATTTAAAAAAAAAAAACAAAAATCTGTGTATATAATACGGTAGTGGAAAAATGTGCAAGGTATATAAGATAAAATATGTATGAAGATGTTCTATTAAGTTGACTGAGTATTCTTTTTATTTATTAATTTTCAAAAGATCAAAGAAAAATAAATCTTTAACAGATTACGCGAATAGGTTGATAGACTGTGATTGTATAGAGACGTGTGAGAGATGGGTGAAGGTGCATATTTATTAGAAACATGCCCATCTATTAGAGGCATGAATCTCGCTATGCACGAATGATTCTTTAGGCATGCTACTACATGGATTGTGTTAATACGCTCAAGTGTAATGCATGTAGGTAAATATTATAAGCCAGTGCAGGACAGATGGAGATACAGGATGGCAAGGAACACTTACAATTTTACAACGGTCGATTTATTGATATGAAAGATTACAATAACGGTTTACGGAGTACTATATGTAACGCTGGTATAGTCTACGGTGATCGGCTTTCCATTGGTGGCGAGCTTCGCGATTGATTGATTCGCACGCTAAAATCACAGCAGACCATCACAAATCTCTTAATTGTGTGGTAAAATGTATTTATTTTATATAATTAACCTTTTTAAAACGTTAGCTCATTTTACGTATAATATAGTTGTAAAAATCAAATAAGAGTTTATTATTGTAAAATATAGTCATTAATATTACCATCGGCCTGTGTAAATTCTTTCTTAATATAGGCCTATTCTGTCTTAATACCGTGTTTTTTGGTAGTTTTTACCAGCTTAGCCTAGGGCGATCCACAAATCAACTTCCTTCCGGAATTGTCGAGAAGTTGTTCCTCTAACATTCGCAAAAAATAATCAAATCCACTTTGAATGAGCGACACTTTCCATATGTAGAAGTAATAGCTATATTTCGAGGACCTCCCTCATGTCCGCCTTGTTCATTTTACACAAGAATTTTACTCCTACTTCTAGATTTTTGATTCAACTCTCTCCATAATTGTTGATAATATATATAAGTGAGTAAATGAAAAGTTTTAATCTTAATTATTATAATTTCGTTGTCTGTCGTCCGTCCTCCTGTCGTAACTTCGTGTAACGCCCGTAGTTTAATTATATATTTTTTTCTTTATAGAAAAAGTATTTTTCTTAATTAATTTTTTAATTTTCTTTTCCTTTTTTCTTTTCTTTTCTTTCTTCCTTTTTTTCTTTATTATAATTTTTCCTCAGGAACCGACATGTAAAAAGTACCGTCATTTTTGACGGGTTAGAGCTTGTTTCAATAATAAAATATTACTTATTTATGAAAAAACCGAATATAATCAGCTCGTACCCCATTCCAACATCCCTCCCCTTTGAAATTATTTAACTGTTAACCTTTTCTTTTTTATTTCAATTTTTTATTACTTTATTAATCTTCATCATTGTCATCAGTTCTTCGTAATTTACCGTAATAATATAATTTACTTTCTCATTTTTCTCATTTTATTGATCAACTGGCCACCAATATATTTTTCCCCAAATAAAAACAAACATGATTCGAATTGGGGGTGAGATTTTCTCCAAAATACTTTTGTTTCACTTCCGTCTGCAGCCCCGAGAAGGTAAAAGCATCTAAATCACGAGCAGTAAATGAGCATCCAACAAAAACGACAGTGACATTAATACGCTTGTCTCGTCGGAGGAAATGACCCATACATTTCAGCGAGAGTTTTGGTAATCTGAAAACGGATGCTGCCCTGAGACAACACAGCATCTGTTTCTTGCCAGGACCTTCCAATAAATTGGTTTCTCTTCCCAAGCCCAGTAGACATAATGAGAAGTAGTTTCGCAGATCGAATCGGAGATGTCCACCATTTGTATTTAATAAAACACCTCTCTTTTCCAAAACAATACAAACATTGATTAATAATCAGACCTGAATTAAATATTTCATTTCCTAACATATATTGATTTTATTTTTTAATATTCACATGTGTTTCATTGTGGCTATTATTTGTAAAATAGTTTTAAATCTAAATAGCATTTATAAGAAGACTAAATAGAAGTAGCAGTGCATGAGAAGTAGGCATACTAAAAATACAACCTAGAAATTGTTTACAAAAAGTTGTAAAAAATCTAAAATTCATGAAAAAATAAAACTTTAGCATTAACACATTTAGCAGACTATTACAAATACCAAACTATAAAACCTCTTTCATGTTGATAAAATACGCTTAAAAGTGTTCAGCTTAATTGAAATCGATCGAATTTTTCAAAATTATTTTCTTAAAGGGATTGTTTATAAATATAATTTAGATTTGAAAGTAGGTACTTTTATTAAAAATAGTTGCAATAAAACACAATGGAGTATTCAAAATATTGTCTAGGTATGATATGATATAATTAAATGAATTATCTTTAATGTACCAACTAGGGAAAAATTTACTTCAAATTCTTTTTAGTTAATCAGTTTGATGTTAATAGATGAAGATTTTTAGAGTTGAAGGAATTATGCACGATCTCGTAAAAATATGCAAATACATAATTTAAATACAAAGTTGGATTGTTGGGCAATGGGCTGTCGGGAAAATGACTGTCGCGAAGTTGGCTAACATCCATAATACACCACTAAAACATAGTTTATGCATAGTTCATATATCTACACAAATTAAGAAAGTCATTTAATTATTCATAGAATGGACCCGGTAATGAACTGAAAATAATTATTGCCGATTAGTTTTGTTACAGTCCAGAGAATTATAATGTGTGAAAAATGAATATAATATTTTCAGTGTTATTTTCCAAAGGCTGGATTTATAACACAGCATGCCCTTAATATCCGGATTATTATAAATTTCATTTTATATGGATATAAGTTTTATCAATTTACACAAACTGCATTTTAATATACACGAGCATGCAATACATCTCGTCTTTGGTTTAATCATCACTTACTTACATTACCTACAAAAAAAATTCGCCGTTTGTACATGGACACACATTTAATATGCAAATTTCAAATAAAGTAATTTTATAATTGTCTAACACTTCCATTTTTTAAATGAATTAACAAATTTTTGCATGCTTTATATAGATAAGTACCTATTTTTATGTTTTAAATAATAATTCATAATATTTCCTTTCATAAACAAAATTCAGGCACCTTCCAATTATTCCTTATTAATTTAAAAGTTGTATTTTTACCTGAATGTTTTTTTCTAGAACCTATTAAAAATATTCGTTTGTTTATCGACGGCAGACTGAAAGGTGAAATAAACAAAAGAGTCAGGGCTGCCAGTAGTGCTTAAGGCTGCTTTTATATTACTACGATAAAGAAATCTAAATTTTATGTCAAGACCAAACTGTTATTTCACTTTTTACGCTATGTACAGTACAGGGCCACTTTAATTTATATGTAGGGTCATCAAATATGGATTCGTACGTTGAGTGTAAAATCAAGAATCTAGACTGTCGAAATTAGTAAGCTGAGCAGAATAACCAATTAACTGAAGAAGTAAAAATGAGAAGAGGAGTAAGACAGTGTTGAATTATTTTACTTTTATTCTTCAACCTCTTTGAAAAAATGATTAAAGAGGCTCTGTTCGATCTTTATGAACAGGACCAGATGTCACTGAATACATCCACCTTCCCTACACCTTTTCATAGTGCACGCTCTACAAAATCCTTTGTCTATGATATTATTATTCACCTTTGAACTGTCTTGTTTGCTTGCCGTTTTGTTTTTGAGTTTTGTGTGTGCCCAGTTTACATGATCGTAAAGCCTTCTGATAAGGTATAAGGTGCCCCCCAAGAATTCAGGATTTACTGCCCTTCTGATAAGAAGGGAGAAACCAGCGTTGCGTTTCCTTTGACCTGGTCCAAAGGACAAAGGTAAGGGCGTGCTTCCTTTACTGACTTTCTTTCCTTCCAGGAATCTGTCTTTTCCCATCTTGACTTATCCATTTCACATTCCGTGTTCAAACAGACTCTATGTGACTCAAAAGAAGGCATGGTAATAAATGATAAAAATTAAATAATCTTAACTTTACCGTGATTCTCCGTCTCTATGCAAGATATCCAAGTAATACTGACGCTAGTGGTTAATGCATGCAAAGCATATGGTCTCCATCTAAGTGCAAGCAAGATGGTGATGGCTTGTACATAGATGGAAAGAGAAAATAAAATAATATATCTGGGATGCAGATTAAATGAAAACTGGGACCCTTTGAGGAAATTAAATGACGTATAGAGCAATTCAGAGCTGCATTCTAAGCATTGTTCGACCTTTAACATACATTTGAATACTTGAATGAGAATGATGCGATGCCATGTGTTCCATGTTCTTTTATTTGGATTATAATCAAGGACAATTACTGAAACACTAATAATAATAATAATATTTGGGTAATTTATATAGCGCCGTTTTCACGAATACTCACCTCTTCTTCTTCTATCTTCTTCTTCGATCTTCAATCTTCTAAAACCCATTCAATTATTATTGCTTTTAATTTTATCTACCACATAACTAAATTAAACTCCTTGTACCTACATATTCACAAAAGCGCCATCCGCAGCAACTAGTAACTATGCCTAGAAATCGGTTAAAGTCTTCTGTTTTCAACCAACCTCGAGCAAAAGCTTTGTTTTGAGAAAGTCAATTTTAAAAAACAAAATATTATTTCAGATGCAATATACAATACAGGTCGAGCCATTTGTTTTGAATTTTTCGTCAGCCGCAAAGTTGGGATTAATTACTGACAGCGTTGGAGCAGCGTTGGAGCTAAAATGGCGTAATAAATAATTCTAATACGTTAAAGGAAAATCGTGTCGATCAGAAAATGTGATATGCAGTTGAATGGCGCGACAGTATAATTAAATTCAGACCACAGATACCGTATGGTTTTATTCCTTATTTTAGGTTTTACGGAATTTCAAAAATAATGTTAGTCTACGCCAGCGGTTCCCAACCTGTGGTACGCGTACCACCAGTGGTACGCGAGTAGTTAGTTGGTGGTACCCGAAAAATAATCAGTAATGACATAAAATTTAAAAAAAAATCAGTCATAAAAATATCATTTTATCTATTGTACCTTTTCTTTAATTCATTACTATTAAAAATGTATTATAATCTTAAGCAACACGTTCATAACTATTATTTTCGATAATAAATAGAAAATTTCGATAGATAATAGATAGATAAAAAATTAAAAATATTTTTAAATACAATTTCATTAATATTATTATATTTAAGACAAAAATTTCGCCTGCGGCGCTGCTGCAAATTTATCAAAATGAGAGTATAAAATGTCTCGTTGTCATCAGAAGATTTTTTCATTTACCGTGGTTAATTAATTTTATATACATAAATTTTCTATTAATATCGCTAATTTTCGGAAAAAATTGCCTGCAGCGCATTTCGTTGTTTTTTTTTTATGCAAATATGTAATTTTTTTTAAATAAAAATTAGTTAAAAAATTTCTTTCTTCGAATGTCCTGGTTTTGAATTTCGACAAGAAATGAGCTTCGGCACCTTTTATTTTAAAAATAACATTGTGATATGTGATACGATGTGAAAAAAAAATGTTATGATACCTGTACAATTACTTGATTTGTTCAATCTATTTAACATGACGGTGAATGTTTTGCGGTTGCAGCTTGTGTGCATATTCCCCCAGTGAAGCCGAATGGGTTCTCATATATTGTAGAATTGTCTTTTGTGATTGAGTTTGGTCTCTTTTGACTACTTATTCTATATTATTATTTACTTGACTGTATTATATTATTGTATAATTTATTGAATTGTATTATTAATTAAGATTTTTGTTATATTAGATAAATAATATATTACTTTTCACATTGTCTAATAAATAAGATTACCTACCTATATGATTGTAAGTGGTTATCCCTCACCACAAACAAGAATCGTAATTCTTTTTGGTGAGGAATATACAAGCAAAAAATTTTTATTTGCAAATATTTTCAAGGTATCTTTGAAATAAAGTATTATATATATATATATATATATAAATAAAACGTTTGGTATTTTTTTTAAACTTAAATAAATTGAGTTCTGGGAAATATAGTCATCCTATAAACTTTATAATGCAAATAGAATAACAAATTTATCGAAATACAATAAATTTTACGAAGTGTGGTGTACTACCAAGTGGTACGCGATCCAAAAAACGTTGGGGAACGCTGGTTTACGCGGTAGATACTATGTGGGGAGAGGGGTGGGGCAGATTCACCGCTTACTCGGACCGTTTTATAAGTAAGAGCTCCTATACCAGTCCTGCTCATTTGCCATATTGTTATCATTTTTTTATTGCTAAAGGCAGGCATATTTTTTTAAATATGTCCAATGATCAACTTGAATTTGGTATTTGAACTGAGTAAATTAATGATAATACATTTTGATTATGCAGTTTCAGGTTTCTCACGAAAAAAGGAAAAAAAGTACGTACGTCCACACTAACTGTCGACTCTCTCTTTTCATTCCATATTGTGCGCCCTGATCTGCGCCTTCGTCTTAACAAGAGACCCTGAGATGCCCCTGTCCTGAGCTGTTTCGGTAACAACCTCATTTTTGGTCAAGTCTCTTTTCGTATTGGTTCTCCATCTTTTCCTTCCACATTCCATAGCCTGACACGACCTGCTGGAAAAGTAGAAGATACCGCAGAAACAATGACCAGGTAAGCCAGATTACGGACGATGCTCTTGTTGAAAACATGATGGAAAATTAATTAATAAGGACCAGTTGCAACAGATTGGTTTAAAATAATATTTAGTTTCTATAATCTAAAATACTAAAATCTATGGATTTTGCGATAGATTTCTATAATCCAAGTTGTTACAATCGTGCCTTAGTTAGTTAACCTTACATAACAAGAAATTAATTAATCAATATAAATTATTGAAGTCTCACAGAGACGAAGCTTATGAAAGTTTTTAAAAGATAGCCTAGGGCTTACAACCTGTATGTACAACACCTTACATAATGGAAAGTTCACCAATTCAACCGTAAGAACATCCACACTTTATAAATATTTTTAATGTTGTATATATGTTCCAAATTGAAACCATCTGTATATTTGAAGGGACTATACTGGAGACATCTGTAGTCCTTCACATGAAATGGTATAGTAGGTACATAGATTAATTTTTTTTTTTTACTATATTTTGTACGAATTTAAAATATATTTATTAAACAAAGTACACGCGTTTGTAGCCATTGTGTGCTGTTTTAAAATTCTGTATACATACTTATCAAAGAAACAAATACGCAAACTCAATTACGCGAGAACGCCGACCCGCAAACGGCATTACGCCCGCTACAGTGCGGTACGGAAAAAACGCCTTTGTGTTGTTTTTATCAAATCGAAAAATCCTCACGTTACGTTCTAACCGAGTTCCACTTAAATTGGCCGGGTTTTTGTTTAGAGATGATTCATCGCGACAGCCTCGGATGGGATTGCGCTCCCATCCCGAGCGGCGGCGGGCCGGCCGGAGACGGGCCGGGCGCGATTGGACTGTGAAGACGGAACGGATTGACGCAGGTGTGAGCCGAAGACGAAGCGAGGTTCCGACTCTTGATTCGACGCGAGACAGCTGCCCGAAAAGCGAAGGTGAACAAGATTTCAATAATCCGGGACACTTTTTTCATGTCAGACATGATGGGGTAAGGAGCGTTACTTGTCTCAGATGCACGTGTCGCAAAATATATTTTTCTGGTTCAAAAAAAATCGGTTAAATTTATAAAAAAAAATCATTAGCTGTAAAACTCGGCTATTTTAAGAATCTAAATATAATCATTTCGTTGTCTGCCCGTCTGTTGGTTCGTAAAGCTTAACGTGTGACACGCAACCAGCGCGCAACACGCAACCGTGAACGCCCACCAAATAACAAAGATTTTTCACAGGCGTACGTCTAGTCAAATAATAAATATTTATTATTATTATTATTTCATATTTTTTTCTCTTTGATATATATTCTTACTTCCTTTCTTTTAACTCGTAGCGTCTGCTTGACGCAAAAACTTTGGATCGATTTTTAATCCTTTTCCTGTGATCCAATCAAGCTGAAACTTTGCAAGCAAACTCATGGCGACGATCAAGAAGATTTATCAAATATTTTTCACAAAGCTCAATAAGTTGTATGGAGATTCCGACGCATCTGGTAGACACGGAACCTGATTATAGTATAATTTTGGATTTTAGAAATTTTTTATTACTCCCTTTCGTAGCGTCGCCCGACCGAAGCCCAACGCGTAGGTTAAGCGCCAAACCAGTTTCCACTAGTAAATAAGAAAGGGAGTATAAGAAAAACTTGGTTTTTATGGGTTAGTTTTTTTTTCTATTGTTTTATAGCTCCTTTTCTTATAACTATTATATAATTTGATTCAACCAAAAATAAGAAAACTATTAAATTGTTTTATTATAACTGCCCCAGAACAGGTTATACCTATTGGGGTATTTAAACTTAATTTTTAAAAATAAATTTTTATAACGTATAAATAAATAAATAAATACAACATATTTGAGCTTTTGAGTCGTTTCGGATTTCGGAAAAATATCTTAAATATACTTCATCCGCATCTAGGGATGTTGAAAGTCATGGCAAGGCACCCGAGAATTTATCCGTACACAACAGAAATGCTGAGCCAGCTCCTATTTACGATTTTGATTTCCAAACGTTAAGTCCCCCTTCCTACGTTTTAAAAACCCTTATAGCTCTCTAGGTGAGCATCATAACCATTACATTAACCAACAAGCTATAATTAAACAATTTAAAAAATAAATTTTATGCTCTTTCTTTAATGTTACGGTAAAGAATAATGTGGTATTTAAAAAAAAAGGATATAATGCAATCATACGTGTATTACCAAACATAAACATATTTTGTTAAGAAGCCTACGAGTATATTTGCGTTCATCACTACTCTCTACACTCAATACTTAATATAGTTTAACTTCAATGTTCCACTCTAAAGTATTTTGAAAACGTCGATGATATTTGAACTTTTGAGACAGCTGCTCTGAACAATTAGTTGCAATGGAACCAGCCACCCAATTCTTCACCGAAAGCACTCAATATTTCCATTTTTTGACAGAGATCGACATATATTTATCTTATTTCTTTATCCTCATGTCTCGCATATATGCATGTCATCCAAGGTTTTTTATCAACCCATAATTATAATTATTATATAATAACTTTTAATTTTTATATAGTCACTTTTTCGATACAAATAAAAAAATATATTTTGTGATTAAAATATCAGAAAGGTGATTAAAATTTTCCATAGTACAATATATTTAAATTACTCAATAACGATTCATGCAAACAAAACACGAATTTACAATAAACAAATCGCTAGCGTAATCTAAGCCGTTTTATCACTCATGTATAAAAATATACTGTTCCCGTATTACGAAAATTATCCAGACCTTTGGTCATCCTCCAAAGGTTGTTTACAAACAATATTGACACGCCCAGCAAACAAACAATACATCATTCTGTTTGAGTCGTAATTATTAGAACAACTTGGAGCAGCAAAAACTTTGTACGAAGGTCACAAGATAGGTTCTACCCTACCTACCGCATGTTTTCGCTGTTTAATAAGATAATTAAAGGGTGGGAATAAATCTTATAAATAAACAGACATTTTTTAATTCAATTGTACGGGGTCAATTTGCATTTACAAGAAGCAAGATAGGTGAAATATTTTAACTGTTGAATGATTTGTAAGTCACTTCGTGGTGCGAAATTTTAATTTAAAATATAATTTTTAATTATATAGGCATAGGTTTATATCAAATGCGGAGACTGGGATAAAATATATATATAAATATATATATATTATATATATTATATATATATATGCCAAAGCGTGAAAAAATTCAACATTAGGATTAAAAGACATGCCATTGCTTAAAAAATTATAACTAGGTACTTTTTTTGCAATTCGCCGACCACCTAATTAAAATACCGTCGACTTTTTCGATAGTTACTACTTTAAACTGATTTATTCGGTCCCTCATGTGGAATGAATAGTTAACTATTTAATAACAGTTGAAATCCTAAAAATATATAATCATGAAAAGACAAATAAATAATCTTACATTTTAAAACTCTTCTCCGATCCTTGACTTGTTTAAAATTATTTTAACCGTATTAATATGTTTTCTGTATTTTGTTTGACGATTTTTTCATCACCTTAAATCCGGATAAAGGTACAACAAATTCGAAAATATAAGGGATATGTCATCATGGCAAGGCATCAGAAGGCTAAGCAGTGAATAATTTAATAAATTGGGGGAAAAATAATACCTGTGACATGTTAAATTCGATTATCTGTGTATGAGAGGATTTTAGTGTTCAATGGCCTGTTTCCATGGAATGAGACAAGATTATATAAATTTCATAGATTAAGCTGACGGTTATCTCAGTATCATGTATACCTCCTGAGATTTTCAACTAAAGATCAGCTTTAGACAAGAGATGAAAAGTGAAATAAACTCCTGTTCAGGGTGTTCGATCTTACAGCAAAAATTTACATGTTAATATGAATATATGTATAAGGCGACATCAAGCATGAAGTGAGGCCCGAGAGTACATATCTCTGAGTGTCGGGAACTACAAGAGCCAAAAATTGCCCCTTAACTATTTCATGGGAGCATCATCCCTTGCTATATTAGTTACTGTCTGTTGTAGTCTCAGAGGCATCCTCTAATTCTGGACACATCGCCCGCAAAGAAGATTCGGTGAAATGGTAAACCTGAAGTATGGAAAGGTGAAATGCCAGAGAAGTATAGGCTGATTTCAGACCAATGAATGACCAAACTGCAAGCAATGTTTAGTACCCAGAAGAATGTTCACATTCTATTTATTACAATATTAATCGTTAAACCATAAACAACTTATGAGTGAGAAACTGAAAAAAAAATCATTTAAAATCTGAGCTCATATTTAAAATTTTGAATATTCATCAAAGTAATTTACATAAGCTTCATTTAAATTTTAATTAAAACCATCGATACAAGTGTTTTAATTATATATGAACACGAAAACGACAAACGCAATGTGGTGTTTAATATCACAGACGCTTTTAATTAATCTTGTACGAAATAATAGATTAATTTCTTGATGGTTTTATCGTCCCTTTCATTACACACAAATTGATATTAATAAGGGTTCCTCTGAGACACTTTGCCCCGCTGCGTTTATCAAGTCGGTGCACTTTGACAATTCACATCAATGAGCCGCGTCACGCCAGCATTCTCAAGACTCAAACGGATCTCATGTAACGTCAGATCAATTGAGAAAAAAGAAAAAACAATTCTTGTAAACTTTTCTATTTTCAAAGTCGCGGTACGATATATGAGTAGAACATATTTTAAAGATTATCCATTTATATATTGTATTTTATTATTTCTCTATTTTGTACATAATTCTATTATCACATTCAGGCCCAGGCTACCTACACTTGGTAATGAGAATAGTGAATTAGCAAACCATTTTTATGGTAACAATTATTTATATCAAAAATATAAAGAATACTTTTTTATTTAGTCTCAATATGATTCTGTATAATTATTTGCTTAATTACACGATTATTCAATTAATATTGGTCTCTTGGGATATTTTCGTAATTGATAGAATAAAAAAAATGGTTCAGGTAGTTTGGGCATGTTGAGCGAATGAACGAGGAAAGAATGATAAGAAAGATATATAACGCAAATGTTGATGGTGCCAGAAAGAGAGAGCATGAAGGACCGCAGAAGACGTGGCACGACCACATTAATCAGATACTGGAAGATGGTCCCGTTAGAAGCCTCAATAACCGTCGAACTTGCATGCGAAGATGTATCAATTTGGATGAGGCGAGAGTTGTGTCAGGGCAAAAGAATGTGGGACTCTATCCTCTCTGATTACCGTCACGAGGAAACAGCGTGATGGTTAATTAAGTTAGTATACACTTTCTCTATCATGTAATCTCAATTATTACTTTTCGTTCAATTTTTTATTTTTCAAAACTCTTGCTTTTTTAAACTCAATTAATTTTCTTTAGAGTGCGTCTTACTTTTTTCAGTTTTAAATATTATTTTTTATTAATTATGCCAACAGATATGAAAAAAATGTAGATTTTATCAATAAAACACACAATAAAATTTTTGCGGATTTCACTTCTTGATATAATAAATTTGTCTATGCAATACGTATAATATATATGCGTAATATATACGTAATATATACGTAATATATACGTAATAATCTCACACATACCAATGTCGCATTTGTTTCTAAAGTAGCATTTGGATTGATGCATGATGTAAAATTATTATATTTTAGTGATGATACGATCTTGTAACGTGTCTTGGGGACAGTTAAAAAATATTTGTCTTATAATGCAAAATATGGATAACCTCATCATCATCATTCTTGACACTACAACCCTTGGTGGGTTGTAGTGCCAAGAATGGATAAATTGAACAAAAATATATTTTTTTTTTTGCATTGAAAGTATTCAAATATATTTTTAATTAACTAGCTAATTACTTTAACTTTTCGCTTAACTTTTTGTTTTCAGTAGAGGTGAACAGAGAGGATGGAGCGCCATACTCCACTGTCTTAACACACAACTCTGGCTTCATCCATTTAATATATCTTGGCATACAAACTTGTCAATTATCGATGCTCCTGACAGGATCATATTCAAGTATTTGGCTAACCTGGTTATTTCAAGTCTTTCGCGGCCGTCCTTTTCTTTTACTTGCGTCTTTATCTTTCTTAACTTGCGTCTTTATCTTTCTTAACTTGCGTCTTTATCTTTCTTACTACTCGTTCATCTTTCAGCCACTCCGGCCCTTTTCTAATTCTTTTCACTGTGCTAAGATCAGCTTGTGATGGCTCCTCTTCTTCGCCTTTCAGCTCGATCCTACTCCTAACTGAGTTTACGCCTTGTTAGAGGCAAACAAGCTGTCTATCTACGTCGGGTGAAGGCTCTACGGCTTTTAACGTAGTATTTCCAAACACCCTCGCTTTATTCAAGACCTCCCCAGTTCACGTTGTGTAATTTTTTGTTTCGAACTATAGGGGATGAATTGGTTTAGTGGTAACCCTAACGCAAGCTTTTCTTAAATTAAATACTGGGGTATGAAGTTCGTGAATGTTCATGGAAAACGCAAACAAAACTACCTAGCACGTCAATTAAGCCCTACGGTGCAATTGCTAAACATACTATGTTCCGTGGCCCTATATTATTTACCTATCATTCCTACGGACTGAAACCACTGCATCTGGTGTAGCTGCGCTTCCAGAGTGCGCGATCCTCTGCTTCCATGCCCTCTCCGCTCGATCCCCCATTGTCCTACCTGTATGGGATCGACCGCCATCCACTGGAAAGGTTAGTGACGTGCCGTTATCACATGCGCATGCACATATAGAGTACATAGATCCCCTGAAAGCCCTCGAGTCCTTCGTAGCCGCTCCTATGGATGATTCCGTCTTCGACGCCCTCGCTGATTAATAATTTTATCTTCCGCCGTTATCTCGCTGTGCTTATTCCCTACGATCTTTTATATTTACTCTGCATTATCTTTATATCAATTACATTGTTACGTTTATTTACTAGCCGGCCTAAGTTCCGTCACCTGTATCTGGCCCTATGTCTCATTCTAGTGGTACGTTGGGTTCTAATGGATAAGGGGTTTGTAGAAGGTATGTGTAAATGTATGTGTACGCGGAAAATGTGGTTGCTTTAAATTCGGCCCCTCCATACCCAAAGGCTCATCGGTGACTGATCCCATCTTCCTTCTCCCGACACGAGTTCCGGATACGTTGACCTGAGCCTGGATGCGCCTTTTCATGTTGGGCCTCTTCTGTGCAAAGTACCGCACCATCCCTCGCGTCAGTGTCTGGCGTCCGGGCTCAGAGCCAGTTTGCCCCCCGAATTCCAACTCCTCCAGGTTAAACTAAGTTAAACTACGGTATATATACTGAAGCTACTGTAAAGATGGTCCCGGGC
Source organism: Agrypnia vestita (assembly GCA_016648135.1). Taxonomy (NCBI): domain Eukaryota; kingdom Metazoa; phylum Arthropoda; class Insecta; order Trichoptera; family Phryganeidae; genus Agrypnia; species Agrypnia vestita. The sequence continues at coordinate 48,660 of JADDOH010011896.1, forward strand.
CACCTGTCAAGTCAAAAATATGCGAGTGGGGAGGGGGAGTTTCCTAGGCTCCCCAACCCTCGCCTGTGAGCAACTGCAGCCCATTGGCCATTCGCGACACTACAGTGACTGCAACCACCCTCCCAGGTAGTACTTATTATAATCTGATATGCATCAATACGTTCAATCCATTCCAGACGAGGGAAGACATCCGCACGGGTGTTGTGCCACCCGTGAAGAGCCCCCTCATACACTACGTACGAATAGATACATACTAATAAAATATAATATACATACATATACTTACATATACAATACATAAATAAATACTTGTAATGGTTGGTTGCCATGTGGTTTCACGAGGCCATGACCCCTCGTATTAGTAGATGGAAAGGTGGATCTGGACAGTAGGGATATGCCTAGCCCCTGGCCAGGGATGTCGGTGTATTTTCTCCAAATGGTGTACAGCTAGAATCCTGCCATCGATGATGATGGGATCTGCCTAATTATCTCCGACTGATGTGTAACTGGAACCCTGCCATCACTGATGAAGATGATGATGTCACTATCGAAACGTCACCTGATGACATTTAGCTGAACCGCCGCTAATGATGATGATGATGATAATGATACTATCGTAACGTCTCCTGACTATATATAGCCGAAACACCGCTAATGATGGTGATGATACTATCGTAACGACTCCTGACGATATATAGCTGAAACACCGCTAATGATGGTGATGATACTATCGTAACGACTCCTGACAATATATAGCCGAAACACCGCTAATGATGGTGATGATACTATCGTAACGACTCCTGACGATATATAGCTGAAACACCGCTAATGATGATGATGATGATGATGATGCTATCGAAACGCCCGCTGACTATATATAACTGGGACACTGCTAGTGGTGATGATGATGATGATACTATTGAAACACCTCCTGACTATATGTAACTGGGACACTGCTAACGATGATGTTGATGAAGATACTATCGCAACGCCTCCTGACTATATACAACTGGGACGCTGCTAACGATGATGTTGATGATGATACTATCGAAACGCCTCCTGACTACATACAACTGGGACGCTGCTAATGATGGTGATGATGATGATGATACTATTGAAACACCTCCTGACGATATAAAGCTGAACCACCGCTAGTGATGACGATGATGATGATGATACTATCGCAACGCCTCCCGACGATATATATCTGGAACACCGCTAGTGATGATGATGATACTATCAGAACGCCTCCTGACTGTATGTGACTGGAACACCGCTAATGAAGATGATGATGATGATACTATTGAAACGTCTCCTGACGATATACAACTGGGACACGGCTAATGAAGGTGATGATACTATCGGAACGCCTCCTGACTATATATGACTGGAACACCGCTAATGAAGATGATGATGATGATACTATTGAAACGTCTCCTGACAATATATAACTGGGACACTGCTAATGATGGTGATGATACTATCGGAACGCCTCCTGACTATATATGACTGGAACACCGCTAATGAAGATGATGATGATAATACTATTGAAACACCTCCTGACGATATGTGACTGGAACACCGCTAATGAAGATGATGATGATGATACTATTGAAACGTCTCCTGACGATATACAACTGGGACACTGCTAATGATGGTGATGATACTATCGGGACGCCTCCTGACTATATATGACTGGAACACCGCTAATGAAGATGATGATGATGGTACTATTGAAACGTCTCCTGACAATATATAACTGGGACACTGCTGGTGATGGTGATGATGATGATGCTATCGAAGCGCCGCCTGACTATATATAACTGGGACGCGGCATATGAATAGACAAATAAATACCTAATTAATTGATGAATCATCAATTAAATAAATAAATAGAGATGAATAATTAAGTTCGGCGTCGAGCACACGGGCCGATGATGATGCTATCGAAACGCCGCCTGACTATATATAACTGGGACGCGGCATATGAATAGACAAATAAATACCTAATTAATTAATGGATCATCAATTAAATAAATAAATAGAAATTAATAATTAAGTTCGGCGTCGAGCACACGGGCCGATGATGATGCTATCGAAACGCCGCCTGACTATATATAACTGGGACGCGGCATATGAATAGACAAATAACCACCTAATGTATTAATGAATCATCAATTAAATAAATAAATAGAAATGAATAATTAAATTCGGCGTCGAGCACACGGGCCGCGCGATCCCTGGAAGTTCACACACATGCAGAGAAGGGTTATTTGGCGAATTAATTCGCCCCTATTATGGTCAGTACGGATCCAACATGCAAACAAACACCTGCGGATAAAAGTATATTTAAAGTTTACGGTACAGGGGTTAGCTTTCACTGTCGGCGCTTCTTCCGTCTCTGTCTGGGGTATCGAACCCGAGACCATTCTTCTTAATCGTGCGCCACCTTTATATATCGTTATAATCTCAAAACGGAAAGAGGATGACATGACTTACCCATCTGCCGCCGATTATATCCATTCCAGTGCATCGTAGTTTCACTTTATGTACCTCACTTTATACCTAAGGATTGCGGACACTTGCCTTGCACGCGCATACGATTCACAGGCCCCTAATTAACTATAGTTCGCGACCTAACCTTTGATCCTGCCATCACGCGTTTTTAAGTTTCCGTAGCTGGGGCTTAGTATCCAGCCTCTGTAACTATACGGTGTATATACTCTAACCAAACCGAAACTAGACATTATTTCCCTTTCTTTGAATTTATATTCCTCGGGATACCGGAATTAGACTCTAGCTCGACAATTGTAAGTATTTATATATCTTAATAATACTGCAACATAGTCCTTATTTCCGTCTTACGTATCCGTACTTCCCGGGTCATCGAGACTAGACTCCAATTCTAATGATCATACTCTAATGATTATACGCACCGATATTTTTCATAAAACCCGTTACCCGTTATTTTCCGATGTTACATATTCTTATATTTATCCGAAATACCGGGATTAAGCTTTGAATCTAGGATTCCATCCATTTATAAGTTTTAACAAACCCATGAAGCAACCACTTGTCCACTTGTTGTTGTTAAAGAATTGATTGCTTCTATATTAAAACCCCACTAGTCTACATCTTTATAAGGTCAATACATATTACTTTTAGGGTCCGCCGATTTAGTTTTATTCTTAATATTATTATTATTATTATTACTATTATTATTATCATTATTATTATTATTATTATTATTATTATTATTATTATTATTAATTAATTACACGGCTTAATAGCCTTTTACAACAGGTTTATACATAATTAAAATACAACAAACGATTAAATGTAAAAGAAAAATAAAGGGTATAAATGTAAAAAAAGTATATATACATAGTTTAAAAATAATGAGGTTAGACATGTATGTAAAAAGGTATATATGCAAAAAGGTGTAAAGTAGCAGGTTTATACATAATTAAAATACAACAAACGATTAAATGTAAAAGAAAAATAAAGGGTATAAATGTAAAAAGGTATATATATATACATAGTTTAAACATAATGAGGTTAGAAATATATGAAAAAAAAAGTATATATGCAAAAGTGTAAAGTAGCAGGTTTATACATAATTAAAATACAACAAACGAT
>JADDOH010011897.1:0-81659 GCA_016648135.1 Agrypnia vestita
TCTCAGATTCACTACACATTATCCGTGAAAATATATTTTGTTTACGAATGCGCGCATTACTCAAAGCATAGACAATATATCGGTGAAACTATCAATTTGTACACGTAATTCTTAAAGCGTAGAAAGTATAAAGGCGGCACTTCCCTAGGCGATTTTTATTCATTTTGCGGTCCTATTTTAACTCCTAAATTAAAATAGGACAGCGGCACCGCAAAACGAATACGAATCGCGAAGTAAGGTGTCGGCTGAAAGATCGCGCACTCGGGTTTTTTATGATATCTGACGACTGCCGGAACAAAACGAGGTTATGTCACCATGTAAATATTGGGGGGTTAAGGGAAAATTTTTATTAATGAATATGTATTTTGTCAATTAAGTTTATTAAATATGTTTTTTTTTATAACAATACAACAAAAGTTTATTTCTTACAAATATAGAAACATAAATAAACATACACCCGGTATTATTAATTTTAAATGAACCTTTAAAAGTGCGTCAAGTAACAAACACTCGATGCGAAAAATACAAAAATCAAAGAAGTCATCATTTACGTTTGAATTCATTCAGATTCTTCCGCATTTCCAATTTTCTATCTTTTTATCAAAAATGTGTCTAATGTCGTTTGCATTTCTTGTTTGCGCACGTGTAAAGCACGGGTGGTAGACGTACAACATAAAGTGCGCGGTTTTTAAGTTCGCAAACTTACTCGGCTCGACGTCGGTGACAGACGTGAAGCTTGCTCGCACCGTATCATTTTTATGAGTTTAATCGACTGTCTTTTGAATTATAAGATGATCAGAATTTCGTAAGTGTTCGCGATTAAAATTTTAAAAATATATTACGTTTTAGTTACCTACCTAAACTAATCATTGAATATCAAAGACCAGTCCAGAAGTGTGACAGTTCGAGAAACAGAACTATCGCCACAGAATAGAGAATATGCTATCGCTCAAAGGATAAAAATTAGAAATACTGTCGCTTTGTGATGACTTTGGACTAGACTAGTGTAGAATGAGACACAAAACGCAAAATAAATTTTGAAAAACAAGGTCCATGTGCCATTAGAATCTTGTTATAAAATCATATAATGAAGAATTGGTGCAGACGAAACTTTCAACACTTCAAAATGACTATTTTAATAATATCCGTTACCTACATAATGTTGATTTGCACAGAAGAAATTAATAATGCAGTAAGAACCTTGTTCACGCAATGACTTATTAAATTGTTATTCAAGGCCCGGTTGTTTCAATTTGGATAAATAAAAGTTCGTTTAAAAGCATAGATTTTTGCAGAAACGGATTTCAGACTTGTCAAATTTAATTTTTGACAGTTCGGAAACCAATAAATTCACTAGTAAGTGCAAGTTAAAATATTGTATTCATTTCTATTGGTGAAAAACTCTTTGAATATGATAAGAATGACCTTGAATATACTTTCTCTAAAATGCCAGTGAATGATGGACTCACTAGAAAATCAGATTCACTGTAACATATACATTATCTGGTGTATGTATGCACTAACTATGAGTTAATGTATACTTTATCAAATGTTAATGTATGCACTATACTAGTATGTATGTATACATTTTCAAAATTTACACTTTGTCTATAACGTTTGTATGATAAATATTTCTACACATTAAATTATATGTACTTAAATATATTTTAAAATAATCTGCACACCTTGTTTCTTTTAAAAGGGTGGCAATGGAAAAACAACACACTACTCGATGCATTTTTAGCGCAATCATAATGTAGATGTATGGGAACAGTGGCATTATGTTGTGAATCGGTATACAATATTTTCAATATGTTGGTTTTCAGGAAGCGTACCAAGTTAGAGGAACAGTTGTCCGACCTTTTATACATTGACTGCTCCACTCCTGAGCACGGGCGTGCTCGCACGGAAGATGCCAGCGGCGCAGCAGAGTCACCAGATAACGACGGTGATGCCAAGAGGTGAATTTTTTAAATGTTTAATTATCATTTAGAAATAGTTGTTTGATGCCAAGCTGGCAAGCTTGGAGATAGCAATCTTCAATTTATTTTACTACCTATTTAACTATAGAAGACAATAATTAATTGTCCATCCAACTATGGAAAGAACCATCAATAAATAAATTATTTATTTCTGTTTTTTTTTATTACTAAATATTTTTTTTCAATGTTTTTTAGAATATGCAAAGAACAAAAGTCTACAGTTGTCAATAGTCAAGGTTCGAGTCCACAACAGGGGGTCACTGTCAAAGTCAAGATGAGGTAAGATTCATTAATACGGTAGAACCTCGTTAATTCGAAATTCAAGGTACCAAAAAAAAAATCGCAATATGATTGCGAAATTCGCCAAAAATTGTAAAAGTCTGAAAAATTTATGTATTTTTGCATATTTCAAGAAATCGTTTCGAAAATGCAATATTTTCAATGTTAATACAAAGATCGCGACATTCTATTACTAAAGTTGTACAATAAAGTACAATATTGATATATGTAATTGTTGTTCTCACTTGTGAAAAAAATTAAAATGTTTTTTCAATTTTATCAAATAAAAAAAAAATTAATTATGTGAACTAAAATGTATTGATATATGGCGCAAAGAGCTAAAAATTATTTCGAATTATGAATTACCGGGGTTAATCTGCAATGAAATTTACATTTTGGGACTTAAAGGTTTGAAACATTTTGAATTATGATGAATTTCGAATTTACGGGGTTTTACTGTGCAAATGTTACATTTAGTATAAAATATTTTTGTATTAGATATTGTATAATCATAACATTCCATAATAATGTAAATGCAACGCTTTTGAGTTTGTGATTTTTTATTTTGATCGTGATTCGCTGAATATAAAAATATGTAAAATCATTTGTGGGATGTAAAAGCAAAGATAGCTATATTGTTGGAGTGTAAAAAACAAAGGCAGCAATATCCGCTTCAAACAGTTAACCCCCAAGGATGTCCTTGGCCGCTTCATACTGAAGCGAGAGTTGATGTCGATTTTAGACTGAAACATACAGCAAAGATAGCAATATCCAATTATGTAAATAGCAAAAGCCGCAATGCCCGCTATTTGATAGCAAACACAGCAATTAAAAATTAAATTTATATTTATACATCTATATAAAAGGAAAACTGAGGTGGCAATTGTTTTTAAAAACTTATTATAATGTAGGTTTCATAGATTCCAGACAAATTTAATAAAAGTAATGACAGGTTTTTTATTCACCTATATATTTTTCTCAGAAACACCTCAGTGGGATATTGCCACCTTTTTTTACTCCCCCATATATTTTTTCTGTATTACTTTTATTAGAACTTTGACTTATCTTTTAATACCTATTTAAATGAATATTTTAATTACAGGGAAAGAGGATCGCCCCGGAAGCCCAGCAAGAGTTCATCTAACCGTCACAGTCATTGCGGTACGCCGCCTTCACCTAAACCGGCAACAGCCCCTCAGAGACATTCCACCCTCATTCGAGTAGACTGGCCCAACCCCGACGCTCTGCAGCCGCACAGCCTCGAATGCTACGCCTACAGCCAACTTCAGAGTGACTCCGAAACGTCTCTGCCCATCGGGGAGTCCAGAGACTCATTGGCCAAGAGGCTGATTGAGTCTAGAGAGTCCCTGATGAGTAGAAGTAACGACCAGGAATCCATGTTTGCATCCAATATCCTCACTCACATGACGACCCAAGATGAAAGAGCGGAAGATAGCCTCGTAGAGGAGTCTAATCGCGGATCCTGCGAGTTTGTCGGCGATGTGAAATCGGATGAATCGGCCGAAGTTTTGATTGGAATTGTTACTAAAGACATTTCAAATGATAATTTGGATGGACCGTCGCACTATTTTAATATAAAAAATGACAAAATCGAGGAGAGCAATTGGTCTGATGGAATTATGAGTTCCAGCACAGACAAATCTACAACTTCCAGCGATTTAGAGAAGTCATTTGAAAAGAAACACAGAATCAAATGTGATTACGATGAAAATATTCCTGTGGATTCTACGGTGAGATGTAAAAGGTCTGCAGATGCGAGTAGTCCGGACGACGTTCATTACGACGATGTGGAAAATGAGTGCAAGTCAACAGTTAAAGAAGAACTAAACTTTGACATAGAAAAGGAAAACAGGTGTAGTGTTACCGTAACAGCGAGCCAGGACACTTTCAGTAATGTCATGGTGGATAGTTTGGAGGAATCCTTGTCTCCTGTCAATATCAGCTACCAAAACTTAAACCGCTTATCGAATTTATCTGGTGATTCTGGTAAAGTAAACATTTCTAAAGACAGCACTCCGACATACGAGCAAGAAAGAACTGAAGAGATATATGAATGTTTCACGTTTGCTCGGCCTTCCTACATCCACTTGGCCTCCTCCAGCGGCGGGAGCAACACCCCGACCACGCCGCCTCAAATTAAATCGCCTATAAAATCAACAATAAGTATTACGTACAAATCTCCTGTTAAAGAAAACACGTTTAATAAGAATTCTAATGAAACTGATGATGTTTTAGAGGTAAATAATGAAACTGCCACGTCAGATGATGGGGCTTACGAAATTGTTCAAACTATCGGCGAAACTGCGGACGTTCCTAGAACTTGGGATGCGAGTTTACCGACGCAACAAGCCTTCCAACCTAACCGTTTAGTCGATGATCTGATACTCTTGGAAACTCCCGTCGATGAAGTCTGTGCGTTAGTAGAGAAGAAGTCTGACGAGGAAGTTGATATTTACAATCAGGTCAAATTCTTCAGGCAGAGTATCAACGAAGTTAACAGCTTGATTCTTACGCCAGAAAATACGCAAGATAATCAATTTGCGGATAGTTTAGAAGCTAATGTGGATGAAAGTCTATTGGATGTAGAAAATAAAAAGTGCCATAATTCTCTACAGGACTGCGAGGATAAATCTTTAGGAAGTTGGTATGAAAATGTTTGCTTCAAAGAAGGAAATATTTCAAATCAATCTCCTCAACATGCGTATGAGAATGTTGTAATGCCAAACATGCAGAAAAGTGAAACGAACGATAGTGAGTTTCCCAGTCAAATAAAGTCTCCGATGACCGGCCGGTGCCTCGATAGGAGACTGAGAACCAACGAGGCTAGGTGTAAAAATGTTTATGAAAATTACAAGGTGCCTTTTTCAGAGAAAACTGAATGTGTAACAAACAAACAAAACCAAGACGATTTATCTCCCAGTTTAGTTATGTTTGAAGGAGTTCGAACATCTCCCAAATTGAGTTTGGGTGACTTCAATAAGGAGAACACGGTCGATAACGGAAATTTACCATCTCCCGATGAAAAAACTAAATTGCGAAGATCCAGTACAAATGTACGGCAGTTGGCCCATAAATTCGAAAGCCCCACAGAGAATAAGGGACCGTTTTGTTTTGACAGATTATCCAGAACAAATTTATCCCAAACTGAAAAGATTTCCACATTGGAAAGAAAAAATGATTTGGCAAATCACCCATTTGACAGAAGCAAAGCAGCCAGCCTTTGTGAAGGGAGAAACACCTGTACAGCCTCGAAGGCAGTCCCTTGCGTGAGAGCGAGAAACAATAAATTGGCGAAACATTCTACTAATACGAGATCCCTGGATGAAAACGCATTTGTAAAAGAATTTGGGAGGCAGGTTTTACATAGAGATCATACTTCTGAACGGGAAATTGCGGAAGAGGTGTTTACAGTTTCGGAGAGAAGGAAAAGTCTGGAAGCTGGCAATCCCAAGTCACTAAATCTGCCAAAGAGATTGCCCGATCTAAATTTGAATGTTGAATGTGAAGCGATCTGTGCTAATCGAGAAAGTCTGTCTTTAAATTTGACAGATTTTAGTACTGAACGGAGTTTGGGTGAGGAAGATTCTACAGAACATTTTGTCAATCGTTTGGCCAGTATCACACCCACTACTGAGAATAAAATTAGTCTCGTTCAAGCTAGACTCTCCCCAAAGAAAAGCCAAAGGGTGAAAGCGCCGAACAATTTATCTGACAGTCAGAAAGATCTCTGCGATGCACTTTCATCGGAAATGTCATCGGATAAGAAGGATAAACTCAGTAGAGAAAGAATAGAAAAGTACAAAGAAGAACGTAGACTCTTTTTAAGAGAAAAGTACAGTCCGCATTCATTTAGAGGAATAGGCGATCTTCAACTAACTTATAAAAATAAGGAACAAACTGAGGAATATGACGATGTGACATTTGAGGGTGTACAATTGCGGAATCCAGGTAAGCTTTTAGAACGACGCAACACGGCTGATGCGGTCCAACGAAGCAAATTCTCTGTCGTTTTAAATGCCAGCAAATCCAATGATAAGGGTTTCGAGAAAACTGAGGAAAATGACGAGAATAAAATGACCATCAAAGAAGATCAGCCTAAAGTGACGGCCATCCAGAGAAAAATGAGTCTCGGTACCGATCAGTCCCAAGCTCCACAGCGACTAGGAGCCAGCTGGGATGGGCCCAAGTATGGAAAGGCTAGTCCGCTACCAACGAGATCTTCGGAAGAAGTGACCAAACTCGTCAGACCGAAGGTCTTGGGGATTTTTAACAGCCCGGATGACAAGGGTGTGGAGGCTTCAAAACCGGAAGTTGTGAGCTCTTCTTCTACGAGGCAAGTTTATACTTAAGTTTGATTTATGCTTTATCTATATTAAATCTAAAACAAACTACATTAATCAATCAGAAAAATATACCTACAAAAAAAATTTGGTTCCAACTTTTCCTTTCCAGGGAACTGAATAAAAAGTATAAAGTTGACAGCTACTTGAAATTATAATAACAGATGTTCATATCATTTAAGGACAAGTATACAGGATGTAGTAGCAAAAACTTTATAGGTAGATTTCTGCCTTGATAATGAGTTGAAAATGTTCAAGCAACCATGACTTAATATCAATAGTTATGAAGATATGCAATATCAAAATTTTCATTTTTTTTTAAATATTTCTGGCTTATTTTTTGCAAAAAGTTGAACCATCATTACAGTAACATATATTAACTTACATTATGAAAAATTCATTTGCTTTAATATAAGTCAAATTAAATGATAAAAACCTTGCAAAAATTGAAAATAAAAACTTTTCACAAGGTTTTTATCATTATATTTGGGATACCAATGATCGACTCACAGTTATTTGGGATTCTTTGATGGCAACTAAAATATTTCAATAATTCAATTCCAGAAAGGAGAAGAGGTCTCCCTCCTTCAACATTCGGGATATGGCGGCCAAATTTGAGCAGAAATCCAACCAACCTAATTGAAAACAAAGAAGAAATTTCTAGCCAATAATAATGTGAAAAGAGTAAAAAGTGTGTTCATTTATAATAACATCCCAATTGTTTTGCCACCATAATAGTGATAGTTGTCTTGGTATTACATATTTATTTGTAACATATTGGTACGTGTGAGCCGAAATGTAAATATTACATCCCTATTTTTTTTTTCATTTGGGTGTCCGAATTGTCATTTTATAAAATTGATTTTTTCTCTATCTTATATCGTGAATTTTGGGAAATATTGCTTGTAAGTGCAATACTCTGTATGAACTATTTGTAAAAAAAAAGGACAAAACTGCTCACTGTGTTGATAGCACTTCAGTTTGGTAAGTTAATTTCAAGAAATCTAGTGCATATTTTAACTTGTCAAAAAACATTTAAATATTTTTGTTCGTGTGGGATATTGCACTTACACTGATAATATCGATTTCAAAAATTTGCATAATGCAAATAAATCGAACGCATAATTTCTCAATGCTTTCCCACTGCTACCTGTTGAATGATGAACTGAAAAAAATACGGCATTATTCCACTAAAAATATATATATATATATATATATAAATTCATAAAAATTAAGTCCTTGGCAATGTCTACTATTTTTTCTGCGGGCATTTAAATTTAGTTATGGATACATGTTTATTTGTGAGCTCGGTTCCATAAAGTCTACATAAAACCTTATGAAGTAGAAATTTTATTGAAGCTTTTTTTTTATCATATTCTGACAATACAAATATGTATTGTGATTTACTGTCATAGTTTTTAATCATTTTTGCCAGCGAAACCAGCCGAGTGAAACCATTGCAGCAACAAAGATGGACTTACAATGGAAATTGATTCCGTATCAGTGCGATATTATTAAATGATGTAAGAAAGAATGGCAAAAAACCCATATAATTATGGATTGTTGGAAATACCCCGATATTTTTGTATGAAATTTAGTTATTCGGTCTTAAATATAAAATAAAATTGCTGCTGTTGGGCTAAACCAGATTGCAGTATTAATGATGTTATCTTCCCCATATATTATGTGCATTGAAATGTATATAAGAGTGCCAAATCTTCCAATATCTGATCAAATTTTTACATAATTGTCTTTTTTCAATATTCTCTGGTATATTTTATAAAGTTACCTAGAAAATATTTACTGTTCTTAAATAAATTTTGATTTTTCCAAATATTTCCACTAATTTAATCATTTAATACATAGAGCTTAAACATTAGACAAAATCCAATTTTTATTCTATCGGGAATATCTTGAATTTTGTAAAAACATTTTAAAAATTCTTATACATTCTTTGAGTACCAATTGAATGGTAAAATGCTTTATGTAGATTTCTAATATATTAACTCTCTGAATTTCATGACATTGTGTGATTAACAAACTGATTCAAATCAGTAACATTTAATATTTAACAAAATAAATTATGTAGTAATAAACCATACAACCTAGGAATCGGTCTATAGTTGCAATGAAAATGTGTAAATCTTAACTCAAATGTATGGACATTCACTCTTGCCTATAGGACGATACTGTGTGTAAATAATATGTAATTGAATTTGCCCAAGAATTGTTTCAGAAAAAAACCTAGTCTGATTTCGTGTAGAAAACTATCTCAAGATTTCAGTTTACAATTTGTTCTTACGACCGTAGAAACCAAAGGTACTGCGTAAATTGATATGTACTTTCAATAAAATAAATAAACAGTTCATTTTTCAATTCAATTTTCTCATCCTGTGTGCGGCAAGATGAGGATGGAGATGGATAAATTTTGAAGATGAAGTAAAAAATTTAGGATGTACAAATTCTTTAGAAGAATTAAATTGACCCGTGCTTACCAATTTTGATTATGGAAAGAAATGATTTACCAATACTTGTATTAAAATCTTGTCAGTGCTATCTTACTTACTCTGGATATGACTGTATATAGATAAAAGTGTTTGAAAGTTTTATTGTTTATTTGATGATTTAATTATAAATATAATTTATGTAAGTCATTGATGGATGGATGCTTGGATATGCATGGTGGATTATAAATGATAAGATGTTAGAATATACCAGAGTCAAATAAATGGTGTTCTAACCCTCCCTGGCTACACATTTTAAATTGCTTATTTGTATTTTGAATATTTGTATTAGAAATGTTTGTATAAATAAGTTGCTTAGTATTTGATCCATACAGTATATGATGGTGTAAATGCTCTCGTGTATTGATATTTAAAAAAACATTAATTATTCGGTCTATGTAACAATTATCTGTTAGAAGATATTATTCATTAATAATACTTAGTAATACTAACTGCCTATCTTTAATTATTCATGACATTATAAACTGTATACCATTGTATAGACATTACCTTTGTACATTAAAAATTAGTACTATTTAGTCATACTATATAAAAACTATATTTAGAAAGTGACTTTGTCACCTTTATTCTGAACCGCCTTCAATCTATGCCTGAGCGGCTCTCGCTATGAGAAATTAGGACTAACTTGAAACGTACCGGGACCTAACTGGTCATACAGAAAACGCAACCAGTTCGATTTTTCCAATTTTTTAAGTGACTGAATTTCTGTTTGATTCAATTATAAATGGCGACAATCTTTCAGCCTGTATATCATGGACTTGTAAATCCATATTACTTATGTGTAACGTGTCAAATTTTTGTGTATTCACTTGAAGTCAGACAATCAATCTTCCAATGTTTTAAATTTATTTTCTAGAACATCATCAGGTGAGATTCTCGTCTACTTCTAAAGTTCAATCTGAATATGTAAAAAATTAATGAACATCTAACCAGTGTGTTAAAGGATTAGGTTAGCTCCAATGCAATCTTTCGAAGACATCAAAGTACATTTGGCTTCTATAGAAAAAAAATCTATTTAATTTACAATAAAAATACATAATATGTACTCACACTGCGAGTTCCCTTTGTATTTCAGATTACAGAATAAAACTTTTATCATTCCGAATGAATTTCGACCAACCCCAATAAAACTATTTTTCCTTAATTTTATCATTTAAAAGACATGACCAAAAATAAAGCTCTCTTGTATGAAACTCCAAAGTGTCATTGAAACCATTGAGCCTGAATGACCTATTTGTATTGATTTATCTGCTTTAAAATTATATAATTTTATGCCTAAATGTATAAACATTCTTCGGGCAACTCTTATTTAAAAAATGGCTAACGTAGTCGGTAGTATATATTTATCTAACTATGTATATTCAAATGTGTACTAATTTTCGTTTCATTTTTGTGAGAAATATCTCCCGGTAAACCGGTTGAAAAGTACATAATAATATTTTCTAATGTTGGAAAGATTTTCCAAGGAGGCTACTAACATTTTATTGAACAGTTTATACATACATAATTAAATGATATGTTGTTATGGCGACACCGAGCTTTAACTATCACTTAAATCTTTTTAATTTTAAGTCGGGCTACCATGTCCATGTTATCGATATTATTTTAAATAATTTATAGATATTTCTTTCGCTTTACTTATGCTACTTACTCTCTTTCAAAATAATATAAGTTAGAATTCTTTTATTTAAATTCATATTTAAATTTATTTAAATGTTGTAAGATTTTTTCTATATTATTATGTATCGCTTGCAGAAATTTCACTGATTTCAGATATTTAATTTAATAAAAAAGACTTAACGCATTGATGAAAGCGAATTGAATAATGTACAAGGCTGTAAAATTGTTTGAATATATTACGATATTAATAATTATTTAAATTCAAAGTATATTTAAACTAATATTAAATCCTTATGATTTTCAAAACTACATACCTCAAGTATCTTTGCGATAATATGCATTCAAAGCTATGTGCTTAAACATATAACTATGATAAATTAATTGTTTTTCCCTAGTTCGGTTTTTTGTTACCTTCTTTGAAATTAAAATTATATAAAATGTATCTAAACAATACCAAATGTCAATAATTTACTTGGAATTTTGACCATATATAGTATTGTATTCAGGAATTGAGCGAGATGGATATTTTAAAATAATTTTTGGAATGAGTGCAAAATAAATTTCATTCTAATTATATTTCTAAATGTTCATACATCTTCTATGAATGTTTTAGAGAACAAATTAATTTTGTATGTCCTACATAATTGTTATTTTTCTTATTTAGAAACCAGTTAAGTTTATTTAATTTATTTTTTAGTATTGTTTTTTTAGTACTTCTTTTTTATCACTTGTTCTTTCGGAATAAGTTTTTGTTTTCATACCTTTTTTCACATTGATAATTTAATAAAATATTAGAACTGTTTCGTTTTTCTTTGTTTCATTTTTACTACAACCTATCCCAAATTGGTTATTTTCTCCCACACTTTGAGGCTTCAGCCACTAATACATTAATAACTATTTAAAAATAAAAATTCCAAAGTGTGAAATATGTCAACACATGACATAGTTTCATAATTAGAATGTCTTTGGCCGCAGCGAGCTGCAGTCGTCCATTTACGACAGTTTATTCTTTTTGATGAAAAATCACTAAAAACGTATTCAAAATTTTATTATAATATTAAGTAATATACAGTTAAATTTTTTTAATTTGAAATTCAAGGGACCCAAAAAGAACATTGAATTATGCGTAACTCTGTCAATTCATAATTCAAGGTACAACAAAAAAAAATTAATCATGATACAATTGCAAAATTCACCAAAAATCGTAAAACTTATGAAAAAGTCATTAATTTTTTGAAAAACATGTGTATTTTTGCATTTTCAAAAAATAATTTCGAAAACGCAATGTTTATTATGCTAATACAAAGACCACGACATTTCTATTACTAAAGTATCCGATATTGACATAGTTTTTGTTCTCATTTTTGAAAAAAATCTAAATATTTTTTTCAATTTCCTCAAATTTTGTAAACTAAAATGTATTGTTAACAATATTTTTATATGAAAATATGTTCTAAGAATGCAGCTACTGGATTTGGTCCCCAGAGGGATGATTAATTAAATAGGAATAAATTATAGAAATCTCACAGATACGAAGCTATATATTGATATATGAGGAAAGTGGATGGAAGTCTCTTATACGATGGCTCAGGGCTTACAATCTGTATGAGCTGGCTTAAGTGATCACTCTACACAATGCCATGTGGAAGTCTCTTATACGATGGCTCAGGGCTTACAACCTGTATGATCTGGCTTAAGTGATCACTCCACACAATGCCATGTTCACCAATTCCATCGTAAGAACATCGACACATTATCAAATTTTTTAGTTATATATATAATTCGAACCATGAACATTTCATATATTGCACTGGCCTCTTCTAGAGACATCTGTTGTTATTTTTTCTCATTTCCAAGTTAGTATACATAGATTTCTCAACTGGTAATGATACCTCTATATTTTATTTTTCAGCGGAATTTTCTTTAGCAATACATATTCCTTATTAACTAATGACATTCTTTTAAATTATTAAATATCTAAAATGATATTCTTTTGAATTATTACATATCTAAAATAGGTATACTATCAAAATCAATTGATTTTTCTCATAAAACAAGGTTTTTTGCTGTCTTTTTATGATTGTGTTGGTTATTTCATTATTTTCAGCATTACATGCGCGTCATTTTTTTATTATTATCCAATTTGGCGACCGTGGATTTCGCACGTACGTTGTCAAATCAAGCACTAATATGTCAATTTTCCGATAGTCATATTGTGAGAAATGCATTGAATGAAATGATTAAAAAGAATTGAGGATGATTAATGTTTTTTAAACTCTAAATAAATTCAGAAAAAAATAAGATTTCGACTCAAATAATTTGTCAAGTAATTGTCAGAAGTCAAAATAATTTAAGCATTTTGACATGTGCAGTCGGGCGTCGGCTGTTCTCAGAGGTTTCTCCATATTTTAAATGTTAGCGCGTCGTTATCGAACATCAACAATAATTATTTCATCGTATCTTTTTATCATAACTTTTCACTCTAGCAATAAATATGTCAAGTATAATTAAACTCCGATGTTTATACTTATTATTATTTATGATTTATTATGATATTGGATTTAGATGAATTGTCAGACTCGTCTCGAAAGAGCACGATTAAATCATAAAATATCTCGAATTTCAAACACATAAAGTGAATTTCCAGCCTAAAAAAATTGCACTTGTTAGCTAGCATATAAAGTGTTAACACTAATCGAAGTTTTGTTTCTGAAATTTCCATTCCTAAATAATCACAAAACAATAGAATCCAACTAACAAACTTATATTTTAAAAAACATATCCTTTCTTGTAATTTCTGCTTATCTGGTCAAGTAGTTCAAAATCCACTGATTTTAAGTTTGGAACACTATATGAAAAATTAGAGCCACAACTACAACACATTTTTAATACTCTTTATTATGTTTAAACATTTAACCTCATACCCCCCACAAAATTTTTTTTTAGTTATTTCAGAAAAATGAATCATAAAAAATTTACCATATCGAGGGTATAATGCCAAAAGGGCGTTGGCGTTAATGATTATTTCGAAATTTACAAGAGAGCAAAAGAAAGTTTTGTCAATCTGATTTTGTCAACATTTCTTTTATTATTAAACAATTTCCATATGCATTTTGGATTATAGAAGTTATAGAAGTTTTTAGTAATAAGAGAAACATTAACAAAATCAGATTGATAGAACTTTATTTTGCTCTTCTGTAAAGTTCGAAATAATCACTAACGCCCTTTGGCTTTCTACC
Organism: Agrypnia vestita; assembly: GCA_016648135.1. Taxonomy (NCBI): domain Eukaryota; kingdom Metazoa; phylum Arthropoda; class Insecta; order Trichoptera; family Phryganeidae; genus Agrypnia; species Agrypnia vestita. The sequence goes on from JADDOH010011897.1 coordinate 14,007, forward strand.
CTCAATAAAATTTATTTTTAGAAAAGAAATGCGAACACATAATACGTGTCGCGTCAATATTATATCATTTTTTCATATTAATCAAAACGCTGTGAAAATAGCACTAACTTGCCGGTCCTCTGAAATGAGGCTCAAAACTCAACCACTCCGTCACTAAGCGAGAATAATCACTATGCCAATTACTATTACATTGTTGAAAAAACTTTTTATTAATCTTATCATTAATAAATTGCCTAATGTAATGTAGCATTCTTCTCAAAATCTTTATTTCATATTTTCCTTTTCCTGTTTACATACGGTTGACTCCTCTCGTACGAAAGCGCCTCGACAGGCTTACATGAGCACCCTCATCTCTTTCTCGATACTTGAGCACCACTTTCCTTGATAATTTTTACTGTCTTCTACTACACATTTTCATTACATGAGCATATTTACTTGATAAATAATATAAAACAATCCACCCACTCTTTCACAGTGAAAAACCACATTTTTTGTTGACATAAATAAATAAAAACAAGTGCAAGAAAAGGTTTTATAAAATTTTTTATTACGTATATATTTACACAAATAAATAAAAAATCATGGAATGGTATAAAAAGAGTAGTTTTGAAATGACTAGTATTGTAGAATTTTCCCGATTATTATGGCAGGCTGATTAATTTATCACCGTATTATATTTTACCAAATGAAGCCAAATACTTCAGGATAATAATGCTGAAGATACTGGAAACAGATATAACTAGAGAATGGTTTGTATGCGATGGAAGGATTTCCGGAAACAGTTGATGTGGTAAAGAGACAATGCAGTCAGGAGGGACGCACATATGGATAGACCAATCCAGGCGGAGCGGCGGCCGTCTTGCCAGTCCTTCAATTCTGACAGGCGGAGGAACCTCGAAGTAAAAAAATAATACTTAGTTATAGTAACAATTCAATTGACAATACTACCTAGACAATTAAAATTTCCAATAGAAAATTTTAAAACATTAGAAGAGGTTTGTGGGCAGACTGTTATTTATAAGAATATTGTTATAAGTTTTTAGTATGTGGCCACACCCGTTTAGACTGGAGGAGAGCAGTTATTATGCCTCTCTACAAAGGTAATGGGTCAAGAATGAATGCGTATCTACAGGGCAATCAGTAGAAAGAGTAAGGTCGGTGACGAAAGAAAAAGTATGGGACGTGCAAGGGGCTTTTGTGGGTGGAAGAGGATGCATGGATCAGATTTTCTCTCTACGAGTGTTGACAGAAAAGTTTTTAGCGAAAAACCAAAAACTTTTCTGTGCATTTGTAGATCTGCAAAAGGCCTATGATAGAGTTATAAGAGGAAAATTATGGAAGGTACTCTCTGGTTACAAAGTGAACAGTAAACTTATAAAGTGAACAGTAAACTTATACACGCAACTGCATCCCTTTATGAAGGAAGTACTGCATGTGTAAGAATCACTGGATCACTCACACCATGGTTTGATATTACAAATGGTGTCAAAAAGGGTTGCATGATGTATCCATGGCTCTTCAACTTGTATATGGATAATTGTGTGAAAGAACTGGAATGTAGGAGTGAAAATGAGTGATTTGATTGTATGCTGTTTACTGTACGCGGATGATGCAGTATTAATGGCAAATAGTGAGCAAGATTTACAAAGTCTAGTAAGCAGGATGTATGATGTATGCAAGGAAAGTTACCTTATTATGAACGTAAACAAGTCAAAAGTGATGATATTCGAGAAAGAGGAAAGTAAGACAATGTGTGAAATACTAGTAGGTAATGAATTTTTGGAACAACTAGATGAGTTTGTGTACTTGGGAAGTATGTTCGATAGAAGAAGGAATGCTGAGAAAGATATCGAGAGGAGAGTGACTGCGGAGAACAGGGTGAACGGTACTTTGAACACAAAAGTTTCTAATAGAAATATGTCTACCGAGGCAAAACTAGCGGTACATAATGGAATTCTGGTACCAACACTGATGTATGGAAGTGAAGCTTGGATCTAGCAGAAAAGGAACGAAAGTAGATTGAATGCAGTGGAGATGAAATCCCTTAGACGTATGTGTGGCAAATCCATTTATGATAGAGTAAAGAATGAAGATATTAGGACTGAATGTAAAGCTGATCTTAGCATAATTAATAGAATTGAATTGGAGAAAAGGGTCGCTTAGATGGTTTGGACGTGTTGAGTGAGTGAACGAGGAAAGAATGGTAAGAAAGATATATAATGCAAGTGTTGATGGCGACCGCAGAAGACGTGGCATGAGCAGATTAACCAGATACTAGAAAATGGTCCCGTTAGAAGCCTTAACAACCGGCGAGCTTGCATGCGAAGATGTATGTATGTGGATGAGACGATTTATCTTCTCTGCCTACCACTATGGGAAACGGCGTGACAGTAAGTAGTATGTGGTAGAAAGAATACATTCAAGAACTTAACAAATCATATCAGATATGATCATATCAGCCATATCCCGAAATAAGCTTTACTGCTATTTCTGTATCTTGACAATTATAGTATAACATTGTAATGTCGCCAATTTTGACAGGTTTGAAATTAATTAATTCAATCAATTAGAAAGCTCATTATTGATAATTGTGAATAACTTAAGTATTGCTTATGTTTTAGCGCTTTCTTAAAACATCAAAATTGGCAGTATTACAATGTATACAATAACTGTCAAGATACAGAAATAGCAATATTGCTTATTTGAGAATAGGGATGAATCATAAACAAATCACAAGGAATTACAAATGAGGTAAGATTTAATAAGATATTATACCTATTAGCAACTCCCGGAGGTAACTCAAAGCTGGAAGGTAACGGTAGTAAAGCTTCGTACAATTCCTGCAGCAGCATTCGAACTATGGCGTTCTCCTCCTCGCGAGATGGATCCAAATTATCATTTATGCAGATAAATTTTCTTGAAAGAAATAATATATAAGAAAATAATTTTACTATGTCCAAATACACTTGTACTACACACAAAATTTCAAAATGCAATGAACAAAAATGAAAAGCAAACGCACACAAGGGCTGTATGACAAGTAGCTGTGTTTAAGAACTTATGATGCTTCTGATGCAAAATATATATACCATTATTATATATATATATATATATATGCATGCCATTTTTCAAATGAATTATCAAAATATCACAGATTTATTAACCGGTCGGACGCCGCGCAATTTCACGCACGATTGCTGTTTTGTTAAGACACTTTTTTGTGATGGTATATTCATGTAAATATTAACAATAATCGCTAAGAAGTTGCATTTTCTGGTTTTTCAATATACATACTTCTATAATTACCCATATTTCAATAATTACTTATTCATTAATAATGAATATAAGTAACGAAAGGGTGTATGAAAATAAGTAACGAAAGGGTGATGGTCAAAATGGGCGTAAATCCAACAGAATTAAAATGTATGCTAAATGTAAGTTTAATTGTGTCTGTTGTGATACTGACACTGTTAATTACTTGGTACTATTTAGTTTTTTATGTTTTTGTGACTTTTTGGTGAAATTTTTTTTTTTAATAAAAAATGTTTTTGTCTCCATTAAACCGTCTTCTCACTGAGCCCATTTATATCCCCAAATCAATATATATTATTAAATAAATAAAATAAAAAGTTTTGTGTTTGATTTTGTTCTGGTCATTTTCAAGAAAACCCGGTGATGTTTGGAAGTTTTAATAATGGAAATACATTTCTAGTACTAAGTCCTAATAATTATAGTAGTCACATTTCTGTTGGTTCTACGCCCAGATTCCATAGAAATTTTCCCATCATCCTTTACTGTCAGAAATGTACGCACATGTTTATCGAATAAAACCATGAAAGCAATAACACTAAAGATATTGTATTTCATTATTTTCGTTCTAAATATATCAAAGAAAATAAAAATACTTAATTTCAACACTTTTTTATTTAAAAAATAACACTTTTTTAACAGATAAATAACACAATTAATGCACAGTACAAAGATGATATTTGGAATGATTTTTTGTCCGTTATGCACAGCAAATGAGGTTACTTGATAAATAGAACTCGTTCATTCATTCAAAAACTTGAGATATAACCAATGATAAGCTTTAAAAACCCATAAACGCAGGTAAAATAGGCCGAATTCGCATACGTGTCTAGGGAGCGCAGATCTGTGCTCTGACACCCGACCGGTTAAGTAGTTTTCTTTTGATAACTGTCGAAAGTGGACAAGTTTACAAAAAATAAGTCAGAAGCATTGAAAAAAAAAATGCAAACTTTGATATTGCATATCTCTATAACTATTGATAAATATTGAGATCATGGTTGCTTGAACATTTTCAACTCAAATCAAGGCAGGAATCCACCTAAAGTAAAGTATTGTAGCTCTGTTACACCCTGTATTTTATTAAGTTCATACTTCCGTATGCTTGTAAAATCAAGTTAGCTCGGCTTGATTGGATCATGGAGTACATACTGATATCAGCCGTACGTACTTGGTATCTCTCCGAATCTCATCAAGGGCAGAGACCGCTTTGGTGATGTTGGATTCCAGCATGGCGAAGGTGTGCCTGCCGATCCCGGCTCGGGCACGGGCCCTGGGTGGTGCAGTCCCCAGTGAGGCCTTCAGGGGGGTGTAAAGTGCCGGGCATCCCGACACCAGGGCCTTGGTCAATGTAGGCTGGAATAAGAACACAATGTAGCAATGGAAAATTATTTTAGCAACAGAAGTGTATATAGATTGATGTTGTTTACGTATTGTCCAGTGTTTATATTTAACAGAAAGCATTAAAACTCATCAGTTTGTAATTATAAAACTATATAAAAATGACTCTTCGGGTAATTATCCTTGGTAGTCTAATGGATCGTCGAAATATCTATGGACAGTTCTCTGTGTATGTCAAAGTTGCGGTGAACCACAGATTTTATAGTTGCCGAAACAAACAGTTCAAAAACTTTTAAACGGCAGCCGAATTAACGGGATTTTACCGTGTGAATTTATAACTATAAAAAACTAATTCAAATTCAATATTAAATAAATTTATTTCCAGACCCCCCATATCAAACTGAAAATTTACCATATCGGAGTCTAGATATCTCTCTCCAGGCGGTGTGGGGTGGCTGCTATACTCCGGGCGGTCACAACCTTTGGCCGCAGATTCCAAAGCATGTACGACCTCAGCCGTCAATGGCAAACCTCTCACACGCGCCAGCACCGTGCGCACCTCACGATCAGACCATGTACTAGAAATTGCAAAACCTCATTGATTGATGACAAGATACTCAAACCTCATAAATGAAAGTTTAAATAATTAAAAGTAACGTTAAGCATGGACTTAAGTAACTTTAAGCATGGTGTAATTTCAGTTTTAGTTTTAGTGAAATTGTAAATAGAGAACAATTATTGATGACAACCATTCAACCCAAATTTCAACTAGTCTGAAATATTTTAAAATGTAGGTCACCAATGATTGTTAAGTAACATTGACCGCGATTGCTCGCCAAATTACAAATACATAATTGCTATTGCCAATCATCACAATCACAAAGATCACGGTTTATCTCATCACTAATAACTCACCCACTTTTATCCGTATCGTATTTATCAAATATCTCTTCAATGGTCAATTCTCTCTTTTGATTTAACAAGTAATGGTAATACGAGAATGCAAACTGGAGATCATTGGGCCTGCGAAACTTGTTTCTCGCCGTTACCAGGACGTGTTCTTTAAACTTCTTATGCATATCCTCGATTACTGTCTTCTCCATGAGAAAAGGCACGTGAGCCGGAACCTTCCTGGTCTGAAACCCGTACACTTGATTGAATAGCTTATTGGAATGTATCAGGGACCGAGCGTACATCGGTAACTTCCGTTCATCTTTTCGTTTTGCTGGAACATTGATCACAGTATCCCTCGTACTCTTCTTCCTCCTGGTTTTCTTGTCAAATTTCAGGTAGCTTTTATTATAACTATGTACAGCACCACTGATATTAAGTTTACTGTATGTAACCTTTTTGAGCTTATCAATAAGATTTTCTTTGGATTTTTGGTAAAGGTTTTTCGGCACTTTTGATTTGTAAATATTCAAATTTTGCACCTGACTAGTTTCTGATTTGACTTGTGTTACTTTATTAACATTAACATCATTATTCAATTCTTTGGGAAAGCTTTGGGGGACGTTCACACTCTTTAGTTTTCTCATAGCTGTTTTCTTATTAGGAATATCACCTTCTTCGTTAGCACTAAATAATACGGGGTTCGGAGCCCAAAATTGGTCTTCTGTTTCCCTCTTTACGATCTTGGTGTCAGGAAACTTTTCTTTGCGTTCAGCTCTGAGACTATCTAAAAGATCCTGATCTTCGTGCTGCCTCGCTTGGACTATCTGTAAAATAGTAAGTGTCATAATATAATACATACAATGCTAATTATATTTAAGCGCTAAAAATACAATGCTCATCTCCAGAAGATTACAGATATTGCTGTAATATGAAACTGAACATTTTTATTCTAAATATAAGAGAATAGTAATAGTATCAAAAAGATCATTTCCTACGCCAAATATAATCATCAGCAATGAATCAATTGAATGCAATATAAGTAGACTTGGATGCACGAGTGCTCAATGTTATATTTTCGCCAATCTCTTACATGGGGTAGAGGCGTAGACCCAACACCAAAAATTAGTCCGTAATGTCAAGACCTTTGAGGTATGGCTATATAGACACATTCTGTAAGTTTCCTGGGTGGTTAGACGTACAAAAGTTGAATTCCTCAGGCGTATGGAAAAAGGCCAAAAAGTACTGCGGACTATCAAGATGAGAGAATTTGAGTATTTTGGGCATATTATGGGAGGATCAAAGTATAGTCTTGACAAATTCATCATCCAGGAGAAAATAATTGGAAAAAGACATGACTGCATCTCATGGCTGCATAACTGAGGCACTCGTCTGAGTTGTTCCATGCGGCGGTGAACAAAAACGTGATAGCCAATATGATTGCCGACCTCCGATAGGCAATGGAACTACAAAGATATACTGGGCATATTCATAAAGTAAGGGCCGTTGGCTTATATTTAAATGTTAGTTGGTCCAAACACAGTTTTACGCATACAGGGCCATTTATTGGCTATTTACGAAGCTACTGCAGTTGTTTTTTGTTTCAGTAGGTGTTTGCCTGATGGTGAATGCAAATAGCAACTTCCACGAAAATTGTTTCTTCCGTCAGTTGTGAAGTGCGCACTATGATTTGATTTTTGTGTGCAAAACGATCTTCACCTGCTGAAATTCCTCGGGAGATGTGCCTTGCGTATGGACCTACAGTAATGAGTGAAGGAAAGGTTGGAAACTGGTGTCGAGACTTTTAAAACAAACTCTCGTCCCGCATGATTCTCCTTCACAACAATGCGCGTACTCATACTGCTGCAGTAATCAAGATTCCAGATTGACTTTGGGAACTTTTTGAGCACACTCCATACAGTCTCGACCTTGCACCTAGTGAATAATTCTTCTTCTTGTATATGAATGGTGGCTTGGTGAACAACGGTTTGATGGAACAACGGATGACGAGGAACTGAAGACTGCCGTTGTCAAATGGTTCGATTCCCAGACGGGGAACTTCTATGCAGAGGAGTTAAAGAAACTGGTGCATCGTTACGAAAAGTGCTTAGAATTGGCTGATGATTATGTGGAAAAGTAAGTATGTAGTAAAGTAAAACTGTAGTAAAATAAAGACCTTTTCTCACAAGTTTATTTTTTTTAATGACCAAACAACCCTTACTTTATGAACATGCCTAGTACATCATTATCGAGTATTAAAACAACCTTTCATCACCTTTGAATCAAATGGAGGCTCATCAAAACCTGGATACTTTCCCACGCTGTCGTAATCTTGACGATCCTCTTCATCAAAGAATGGACTATCAAAGTAGTCTCCCAAGTAATCCAAGTGGCTCACCGCTCCATAATAATTGTTCTTGGGATCTCCCAAGCAGTCACCACCATCGTAGTCGCATTCCACAATATTGCAGGCACTGTCACATGACCTATCACCTAAAGCAAATAATATAAACATGTTCTCAGAAAATAATGTTGAGAATATTTCAAATATTATGTTGCCTTGTGCGACCTTGTAACCGTGGATGATGACTGCTACACATATATATTCACTTATGTACATATCAACTATTGTATTAAAGATTACTTTAAGTAATAAATGTAAAATATGACAATAATAACCTAAGAAAGACCATGGACAACCCTGCGCACATTCTGGGACGTTCCAAGCTGTGTAAACCTCATACCCTTCTGACTGGGTGTACAGGTCGCTCATGTACATGGGGCCACCAAGAAAAACATCATCATTTAAGTACAAAAACTTCTCCGAGAGTCCGGGTATTCTGAAATAATAAACAAAGCTTTTAATCTTCGTGTTAGTACTTTTTCGAAACAATTAAAGTATCCCCAGGATTCAGTTGGTCCTCTTACAAAAAAATAATTTTCATTTTAATTCTTACAAAAATTAATATATTCATTATTTAACGATTACAAGAGCGGAACTTTAGCTTTACTTATATCAAATTATATTAGGTGTTCTCCAAATTATTGTATGGAATGGAAGCATGGATGCTTACAAAAGAATTGATAATGTGACTCGGAGCATTTAAGGTGTGGGTGTACAGAAGAATATTCAAAATAAGCTAGATGGACATAAAGGAAGAATGAAGATGTTATGGTTCAAATCCGATGCAATAACATCCTTTGGATACGTGTTCACAAATTGCCAATTTATTAGGATTATTATTTTTATTGCTCCAATGTGCTCTTTTAGACATGTAGTGATATTGCATTTGGTTTGCCCTATGTAGAAAGCTCCACATTTGCATGAAACTTTATGTATACTCATGTGTACCCCTGAAGACTCAAAACGGTGCGCTTGCATGAAACTTCATACATATATACTCATGGTTACCCCTGAAGACTCAAAAGGTCAAAAAGACCCTGAAGGCTAATGCTGTTATCCAGACGTTTCCAGTGTTTACTAGCAAGCACTCTTAAATTCCCGATGTTCCTGGAAAGTTGCAAACGTAACTCGAAATGATTCCAGATCCTTCGGTAGTATTGTGCCAACTTCAAACAACTGTCACTTGACAGAAGTGCGTGATTCTTTTTTTTAGCCTCGTTACAATAATATAAAAGAATTGTGAGGCCCACCGGCATATTCGGTGAGCCACCCTCTATAAACATGATGAGGTAAACAGAATATAAATTACATAGAAAGAAAGAGACGAAGTATACAAGTACATAAGGAAGAGACACCGCGAACAAGCTTAACCGAATGGCGTTAGTAATCATCAATCAATATTTATGTATAAAAAGAAACCAGTTTTTCCCTACCCGCCAAGTTTTCTCCACAACCAGCCACAACTACCCACCGGTAGATATGGTTGTGGATAGCCCTTGGTGTCATATCGAAAATATGCGAGTTTGGTTGGGGTGTCTGTGCGTGGGTGGGAGTGGGTGACGAAAATGTGCTTTCTACCACATTGTTTTGTTATGGGAAGGCCGCAAATGCTTCAAATTGTTTCAAAATAGACACGCCGACTGTGTCGGTGAGTCAATAAGGTTAAGGAAAAAACTGCTCTAAAAAGTTCAATTTTCAATTTTCAATTTTTATTTTTTATTTATTACATAATATGTACATTACAAACATTCTGTTCAATGCATACATATTATTAACTTACATCTAAAAATATACATATACACATATACATACACATCCATATACACATATACATAAACACATATGTATACATACATACACATATACATATACATACATACATACACACACATATACATATTGTGTATTAAAATACTAATTTATTATTAAACAATTAGAAGTGACCTGTATAATCTGGTCAAAGGTGTAGGAGAATCCTGCTTCGGAAAACCCCCTCAGACACATGGAATATATCAATATCCAAAGCGATCTTGTTCAGCATAGCTGTAGCTTTTCCAACAGGCATAACCATCGGCAGGTTGGTCCTGTATATTGGAATGTGAAACAATCTATGCTGACGATGTCTAAGGTAATTATCAGGAAAATACAAACCAATGCTCTGCATAATTTCAGTATTGTCGATCATACCGCGCAACAATCGATAAAAGTGTGTAATCAAATACACATTCCTTCTAGTCTCTAAACTATTGTAGCCCAGCATACCCTGGAGAAACTCGGTTGGGTAAAGCCAAGGATAATGCCCGTACTCTCTCATGTAGAGATATCTCAGAAACTTCTTTTGGACTTTCTCCACCATAAGAGAGTACTTGCTCTCATGTGGCCCCCAGATCATCGAGCCACTCTCGAGTCTACTCCGCACCAAGGAGTTGTAAAGAGTTCTCAGTACGCGGGTATTCTCGAAAACCCTGGCAGTACGCAGAACAAATCCTAACATTCTCAGAGCATTACCACTGATCATCTCTATGTGATCATGAAATGTCAGGCTGCTTACAAATTTAACACCTAGATCTTTAACATTCGATGTTCTTGTCAGATTTTGGTCGTTCATTTTGTAGCGAAAAATAGAGTTTTTTGGGCCCTAGTGAAGGATGTAACCGAACACTTGGAAACATTAAACAAAAGTTTATTTCGTCTTCCCCATTCACATATATTTGATATATCTGTTTGGAGAAGATGAAAATCGTCCAAATTTGACACCTTTAAGAAAAGCTTTAAGTCATCCGCAAATAACAGAAAGCGCGAGTTTAAAATTACATTTTTTATATTATTGATAAAAATCGAGAACAACAATGGACCCAGGTTAGATCCTTGCGGGACACCCGAGAAGGTATAGAAGCACTCTGACGCGAATAGACCGTAGGAGACGTATTGGTTCCTATTTTGGAGGTAGCTCGCCATAAATTTTAACATACCATCCGAGAAACCAATCTCATACAACCTTTTCAATAAGACATCATGGTTGACTGTATCAAAGGCTTTGGCGAAGTCATTATATGAACAGTCTACCTGATGTCCCGCGTCCAGAGCTTCCGTGACATAATTTGTGAAAATCATCAGATTGGTCTCAACCGAGCGGCCCTTCCTGAATCCATGTTGTTCATCAATTATAAACGGCTCTACTCGGGAAGCGACGGTTTTACTTATTATAATTTCAAATACCTTAGCTGGTGCAGAGAGAACAGCTACAGGTCTATAATTTTCTACGGATAACTTAGAACCACTCTTGTGTATGGGAGTAACTTTTGACGTCTTCCATGTTTCCGGGAAGACCCCTGTATTTACAGAAAGATTAAACAAAAAACATAGCGGTTTTTTTATCAGTTCCACACAGCCTTTTAAGAAGAATGTTGGAATGAGATCTGGCCCAAGAGAATGGGTATTACTTAGATTTTTAATAGTGTCGGCCACATCCTTTTCATTGATATATTGAACATCAATAGACTGTGCACCGATCGGAGAACATGTTTTAGCAATATTAATATCGAGAAGCGGAGGTTCATTACTATAGACTGTTTTAAAATGACCTGCAAACGCCTCGGCAATATCTGCACCCCGTACCATTTTTTCGCCCCAAGTCATGGAATCAATATTCCCACCATCCGCTTTTTGGGATTTTATATAGGCCCAGAACGTATTAGGGTCTTGTAGAATATTGTTTTCCATCCCGGAAATGAACTCTCGGTGTGCCAATCGAATGCTACGTCTTACGATAGATCTGTAATGTCCAAACATTTCATAATCGCTGTGACGGCCAAAGGCTTTCCAGTTTTTATGATAGAAATGTTTAGTTCGTATATCCCTAACAATATCCCTAGAAAACCATTCCGGATATCGCCTTCCGCCGGTAGCCTGAGATTTTCGTGGGAAGCAGGAATCTAGTACACCCTCGACAGTATAATAAAAATATTGTACCGCCTCATTCACATCCGATATGGTATACATCTCGCCCCAGTCGGTAGCGTCCATAAGAGAGTACAGTCTGTCGAAGTCACCTTTATCAAAGTTCCAGCCCCTCCGACGAACCGTACCCTCTCCGGGAACTCTAGTTCGACGGGGGCGATATGAACTCGGATTGTAACAAAATTCAAGTGCGGGATGGTAATTATCTTCTTTCGTAAGAGGTGATAATGACCGAGAAATATCAACTGCCCTTCTACAAAATATTAAATCCAGAGTTCTATTTCTGGAGTTCAAAATATTATTATACTGCGAGAGACCTAACATAGAGCACAAAAAATTTAAGTCAGCTTCTACGCTCGAATTGTCACGAGCTGACTGCAGGTTAAAGTCTCCCAATATAATGAGGTTTTTATCCTGAAGTAGTTCTAAACTGGATAACATCTTATCGAAGAACAGTCGATACATATCAGTCTCACTCGCCGGAGGAAAATATAATACACAAACGAACGTAATATCGAGTTCGTATGTCAGTTTTACCCAGAGATCTTCATTGGACGTTTCCAAAATAGAAAAACGCTCGACTTGCAAGTTTTCTCTATTTCTCACTCCCAACAAACATCCCCCACCCTGCCTGTGGCCACCGCGATCTCGTCTTACTATTGTAAAATTACCATCGAAAAGTTCTGAGTCAAAAACGCTAGCATTCAACCAGGTCTCGGTTAGTGCTATGATGTCAAGATCACAAGCCGAAACATTGTTGTAAAAATTCACACATTTCGTTTTTATTCCCCGAACATTCTGATAATAAAATATCAATTTTTCGTTTGCTGCATTATCACGAACTAGTCATTTTACTGAAGGAAGGCGCGGTGCATCTCGCGGTTTCGCCTCCCACTCTTTTATAAATGAGTTGCGCGGCCAATTTTCGCTTTGCAAAATCTTATTAGCAGTACTTTTAGGGATACCGATTTTAAATGACGAGTATTCACCCCGTGATTTGATCTTTGTTACCTTAAATGAGGCTGTACTCACCAATGAGGTTAAATAAGATGACATGTCGTCGCTCGAGGTGTCCTTATGGAACGGATAGAAATGATAATATTTGAGATCTTCATCTTTTCGCTTTCCCAAGGTTCCCCGAACGACGGCACGCCTCTTGTTTCGAACAATTGTCCAATTTGCGTTATTGGAGGGCACTGACACTGTCGTTTCCGCACTTCCGATGGCCTGCGAAGCGCCAGCAGCAGAAGATGCAGCAGGAGAGATGGTTGAGGCCTCACCAGATGGACCAGTGACAGCCACAGCGTAGTTAACAGGCTTTTGCCTGTTTTTTTCTTCTCGCGCTGCTGATCGTGTAGTCATTTTTCGAGACGCTGCTTCGCTGTCACCGCTAGCGCTCGGTCGATTTGTTGTGACAGGCGCAGGCGGCATGTCAACAATGAGTGTTGCGGGCGGCGGCGGGGGAAGAGGCGAGGGGCCTGCGGGTACTGCTGTCGCGGGGACTGCGCACTCTGTACGCGCAGACACACACACAGGCGCAGTTGTCGGTGTGCGGATCGCTCCTTGCATTCCGCGGTTCGTCGTGGCGGTCTCGGAGATATTGTCACCAGAATGCCCGCCGGTAGATCCTGACTCCTTCACAGCGTTTAAAATGCTCCCGAGTCCCTTTGTGACGATATCTTCCAGCTTCTGCACTCTTTCTAGCACCAGCTCAAGTGTTTTGCTCTGTTGAGCCACAATTTCCAGAAGTTTTTGCTCCATTATGGTACAAATTATTAATTTTTATAGACGCGAGACGAGGCACGTCAGGCGTTCAGTACTGTCGCGCGGCGAAAAAAAAGTTCTGGAAGGAGAAGGTTCTAGAAAATTCCCGAAAGTTCTATAAGGTTCTAAACTGAGTGGCGGAACCTGTCTGTGTGTCTAGAAGGTTCCTGTACATTCGATAAATTTCTTGAAAGTTCTGGAAGGAGAATGTTCTAGAAGGTTCGCGAAAGTTTTATGACGATCCAAACAGTGTACTAAAAACGCGTGCGAAGCCGCGCGGGCACAGCTAGTTATTAATAAATACATAGCTTCATACAAAGTTGACGTCTTTTATTTATTTTTACTTCAATTTTTTCGCAATTACACGTATACTAATGTATATTAAAATGTGGTACGACTGATGAGAGTGGTTTATAAAAAGAGGGCAAATTATTTGCGGCCACCCGGCCCTTCGCAAGTGTTTCCGGATTCTGACTCTACTGCTTTCATATTTCATTCCCACATTGGAGTGGAAATTGTGCAAAAGTCTGAAAAAATGAGATTATCTCCAAAAATTACCGTTTCTCAGAAAAACATTTTAAAAGGAAAACCCATATCAGCTTAATTTTAACACTCTAATTACTGTTTTGCGAATTGTTTTGTAATGAAAACTTGGCGTTTTTAATGAGCCAGCTGATTCAATTTGTATGTTTGTGTTTTAAAATACTTTATTGCATTATTATACATTTTTAATTTTACGCCAAATGTTGATTTATTTATGTGTTCACGCCCATTATAGGCTTTTACATATTAAATTTTTATAGTATACAAATATTTATATAAAGACAATATCAAGTATAAGCAGTACCTACATACAAGGTATTAAAATATAAAGTCCTATAAATAATATATAAAATATTACATAACATTAAGAAAGTATACATATAGAGCAATATCAGGTATTAACAGTAAAATATGAAATATAAAAATATTAAGTACATACACACTACCTAATATGCGGGAGAACGAACTATGGGGGCTGACGCCGTGATACAACTCCAGCCAAAACGTTGAGAATCGGATTTCAACATATCCATACTTTTCATATAAAATATCCATGTAAATGTTTCAATACTTAAATATATCAAATAACCGTGATATAAACCTTAAATCTTTAAGTTGTACTTACTTATGAATAAAACATTCAATAGCCGGGCTGGAGAAGGTAGGCAGATAATCCGGTGGGATTATATCCTCGTGTGTTAGCAGCTTAAGTCTCGGACTCTGAGCATTGAGCCACCATGGGAGCTGGCCTGCGGTCAAAATGTATACATTCCGTATCCATGGTGCAAACTGTTCCAGTGATCTGTGGATTTGTAAATTATCACTGTCAAAATTACGGCTAAATTGAAGATTACGGGGTTCTTAGTGATCTTTTCAAGAGGTGTAAAAAACTATACCTCAGAGAATACTTCAACTCTTGTTTATCATCGTATCTTGAAGGGTCGAAGTCATCCGCATCGTTCATTCTCTCCGAATCAGCGTAGCTCTTCATTTCCGCCAGCCAGATGGGATCGGAACCATTAACCCATGTATACACGGCATCTATAGGCTCGCACAAGGTGCTCACTTGACCAATATTCTTACAACAGTGCTTATCGCAGATTGCGTCCACTATGTTACCCGTTGATATGACATAGATCTGTAATGATTAATAGTTAAAATAGTAAAAAAAATACATTTTGTGATGTAATTAGGAACACTCACTGAAAGGGTGTGTTTTGGAATGGAATTTTGAACCAAAAATGTTACGCTTTTTTAGTTTTTAAAGTAATGGCCGTATTAAAAAAAATGTTTTATCACCTATTTAACAAACCTGATGAATGATAATATTATTGTTAATATTATCATTCATCAGGTGTGAAAAAACTTGTGTAAATATATTTTTTTCTGATTTAAAATTCATCCATACCACAATGTGAATACTGCTGTAGTAACTCATGAGTAAATAATAAATTGAGCACTGAGTCATCAATTTACATTTTTTCTATTTTCAAGCTGAAGAAATCTCTGATAATAATACACTATGTATTTAAAAATATATGTGTTATAATACTACGCTTAGTTAAAAAAATTACTCTTGTAGCTTGGCCACATTATCTAAGATTTTTCCTTTATAGAAACGTGTCATGAGTAGAGTTGCAGATATCTGGCTATAAACAATGCATGTAAGTATCTACTCTATGTTAAATTTAACTGGAATAATAATAACGGAAAAATAGGTGAGGAATAAAAATCAACACGAGTTATTATGGCAAGTCAGCAACATTATTTGTGTGACCAATATTTTTATAAAAATTATGAAAGTACTAGCTGTAACCTGCCAAAAACGATGAAAACGAAACTTTTACATGTCGGTTCAAAAAAGAAAAAAGAAAGTTTTTATACTACAATGAAGTTATGGATGTTACACAAAGTTACAACAGATGGACAGACAGACACAATGAAATTATTATAGTTGGGATGATGGAACCCACTGTAACAATGTTTGTATGTCATTGTATTTTGGAATGCTGACCAGGCCAAATTGCTTATCTCCCTACTGCACATCTTAAGGTTCACAGATTAAAAGATTATTTATAATACAATGTTCCTATATCTTAAATGCAGCTGGACCCTCGCTAATCAAAAAATATTTGCGTTCAGTCATCCTTCTTTGATTTACTATGATACAATACGATAGTCTACCTCTATGATGCTTTATGATATTTTGAGAGATGAGAATACGTTTCACATCTTACTATTCTCAAACTAAGCTAAAAGCCCGTGCTATGAAAATAGAACAAACTTGCTGGTGCCCTGGAATGAGGTTCGAACCGCCGACCACCAGATCACTAGACGAGCATCATGACCATTACACCAACAAGATATTAAAAAATTATCACATTACCTATTTCCTGCCAACCAATTACTGGAGATATGATACTTAACTACAAGAAAATACGCGTTTTGTTTTATCAAAATTATTATTGACCTGATAATCTTAAATTGGGCAATAACTATAGTATACCTCTGAGGTATAGAATTAATATACATATACAGTAAAATATTTCAATTAAATAAAAATTTGCCATGTTTTTAGGTAGGTACAATTGAAGGCAAACTTCTTGAAATTTTTTGGCGTATTGGGGGAATGCGCAGAAGACAAAATTTGGCTCTCTTTGGTGGAATGATACATGCACAAACTTCCCCCCCACTATGCCGAAAAATTTCATTTGATGTTTGCCCGCTAGTGTACCTTTATTGAACTTTACGCAAAATGTTTTTTCAAAGCTTGTCTCAAGTCCAACACTGGAGATGAGGGTAAAGTTCACCGTTTACTTATCTAATCAAATTACTACATTCTTAGCACAGCGCAAGGTGTGGCCAAAAGTACACGCAATCAGGGTTAATGTTACTTGTACACATGACATTTAAAAGTGTAGGGTTATCTATCGTTTTGAACTTTCAGATAAATAAAGATGAACTATTCAATTGCAAAAAAGGAAATCAGTGCCTCACTATTCATACAATTATGCATCTTTAAAGCTATTTGCTGAGGATTTTTTCAAACAATAATATCAATAATAATTTAAAACAAATTAATAAATGTTTCAAACAATTTTATTTGTTTTCAAGTCTAGTACCAATGGTACTAAAAAATACATACTTTTTAAAGAAAACATTGAGTTTCTAGCATACATTTTTACGAATCAAATAAGTACATCAATGTTTTCATATAAGAATTTGGTAAAAAGTAAAGGAATATCTTACCCCATAAATTTGAAAAATCGACAAAACTAACAAAATGATGGTGAAGAACGCCATGAGCGGCCTGTTTGAGAGCATGTCGTATATCTTCCGCTGAATGAGTTTATCCCTGGCCATCTCGGGACTTTCTTCATTGTATCACTTAGAAAAACAAACCAAACACCGACACCGCCGTCATCTTCATGATTTGTTTCGCCATCCCACGCACTCTAAATGTCAACAAACGTCAAAAGTTACCATAGAGTATAAAATGATCCGCATAGACCGTGGCATAGACGTATTATGGTGATCCGATGTTTATTTATGTATAAAGCTACCATTGGCTACCATACACCGTGGTGCATTTTCACATTGGTTTTGCTCTATGATTGTAATCTGAACATCTGGAGTTAACATTTGTAGAATAAATTCATAAATATATTAGAATATAAATTTCTCGAATACTGACAAAAGTGATAAATGATCATTCTATTTGTGGAATATTTATATATATTAAAGAATTCGTTTTTGGATTAATTCTATCACAGCCATTGACGTATTATAATACAGACACGTGATAGGGCGGTTTTTATTAATTCGTCTCCGTCTATCAATAAGATGCCTTGTCAAGGAAGGTGGAGCGGGAATTTCAAACACTGCGGCGGGTTTATATACATTTATTACAAATGAAAAAAAACAGTTAAACCTTACGTTCTAAAGCACTATTACTAATTTTATAACTAATCCTAACCTAAACGCCAGCAGTTCGACCGTCACAGAAGTCCGTCCTGTCCTTTCACATTCTGTTCAAACAAAAAAAATCACAACACATTAAAACACGTGTCCACTATCAGAGGCCCTCGTGGCCGCCATCTGGATGCCGCGGGTGGCTCGCCGCGTGGTCCAGACCTGGCGCGTCCGGCGGCGGGATCCACGATCGGCTGGAGGCATCTGGCCGGAGTCTCGGTAACCCGCGGGAAGCGCACGTGGTCCAGGCCGCGGAAGCACGTCGGTCCCCTCCGGTCGCTGCTGGGGCCGAGCTGCAGAAAAGCGTCAGGCCTTCCTCGGGAGCCCGCCGAGGTGAAGCGGCCATCGCCTGGAACCGTCCAGAGCGCTGCAGGCCGCCTTCTCCTCAAGCGATGTTGACGGCGCCGCCCCGCGTTCTTGAACACACGTGGCGGCGGCTCAGGGCCCGCCGCCGAAGGGGCGGCCGCGGGCGAGGAGCCCGAGCTGTTGCGGCGGTGGCGGTCGGAACGAGACAAGGGGGCGTTCTTGGCCCTCCGGCTTCGACTATCTGTGTATGCGGGGGAGAGGGGTAGCCTCCCCCACCCGCAATGGCACCCTATCAACCCCTGGCGGTGCGGGGTGGCAACCCGTGGTGCCGCGCGAAATTTAAAATTACCTAAACCTATTTTAAAATAAAACTTATATTCTAATTTAAAAAGGACGCGATGCGGAACGTCACATGCAGGTCGCGGACGCATCAAATGCCCCCCCCTTTTTGTGACGTGTCCGTATCGCGTGTGATTAAAATGATATTCTAAATAATATTCTAAATAATATGCTATACTTTATACGCTACCCTCCCGCGATAACCTTTAAACCTAGCCAGGATTATAATAGAATTTCTATTGCTTCACTTATCTCACGGCGCGCGCGTCTCGTATGTACCAGCCCTTTTTGTAATCATAGCCGTCGAAAAAAATCTAAAATATTCCACCTTCTCACATGAAAATGAATATTTATTGAAAATACCGCGCGCCCGCGGTCTACGAATAATGCAGGTTGGCGTTTTGATTCGTGCTGTCGCCGCCCTTGGCAACAACGGCTTCTGCCTACACGAATCTCCACCCTCCCCGAATTAACTTCGCGTTCCCGCATGCTACTGACTCTACCCGCGCCCCAGAATCCTTGTATACTTTCCTAAACGGATATTCTGCGTATCGTCGTTTTCGTTCGTCTTTCCTCGTCGTCGTCCTCCTTGTGCATCCATATCGGCGCCCTGCCGATGATGGAGCCGTGCTCATGACCGCTGCCTGGGTCCTCCGTCGTCTCACGCTCGTCTCGCTTCGTCTACGTCGGTTCCGTGTCGCCCTGACACCGGAACGATTCTCTCTCGTTACCCGTATAGGCTCGTACACAAGGCTCACTTACGAAAAAACATTTACCCCGCAAAATTATAAAATCGGCTATGATAAAAAAATAGAATTAAAAAAAAACACTCAAACTCGATCGCGTTAGAAAAAAACAAAACGGGCCGTTACACACGCGACATACGGTTTTTTTTTAGCGTATGTACCTATAAGATAAATAAAGCACGTAGAAATTGTCCATTATAAGGACCTGGATATTCTAAACCTATCTTAGAAAATATTACCTACGGTCTAATACTTGTGTAAATGCACGTGGTGTGCTCGACCCGGCTCGAAATTCTCGGTAATGCCCACGCTCGGCGAGGCTTAACCCATCTGGTTGCGCGCTGCCCTCGGCCGGCCGGAAATTCCGAGAAGTGCCCCAAATTCGCCCTCTGACCACGACCACGTGCGTTTTACATCAAAACTTTCATTAAAATCAATAAAACTAAAACTATCCTAATCTATTGTTGGGCACCACGATTTTTTTTATATATATTCTAATTTACACACTATGAATTTAAACCGGCACAAGATTATAAAAAAAAATCGAAAAAACTAATCTCGCGGTTCTCTATACACTATTTCACGCCGCTCCGACTTTCCTTGACATTCTGACCTCAGGGTAGGTTCGCCGAGAAACACTTTCTCGGCGCGTCCTTGCAAAGGACGCGTGCCCTCACGTTGCGGGGCCATTTGATAGGGCGGTTTTATTAATTCGTCTCCGTCTATCAATAAGATGCCTTGTCAAGGAAGGTGGAGCGGGAATTTCAAACACTCCGGCGGGTTTATATACATTTATTACAAATGAAAAAAAACAGTTAAACCTTACGTTCTAAAGCACTATTACTAATTTTATAACTAATCCTAACCTAAACGCCAGCAGTTCGACCGTCACAGAAGTCCGTCCTGTCCTTTCACATTCTGTTCGAACAAAAAAAATCACAACACACTAAAACACGTGTCCACTATCAGAGGCCCTCGTGGCCGCCATCTGGGGGCCGCGGGTGGCTCGCCGCGTGGTCCAGACCTGGCGCGTCCGGCGGCGGGATCCACGATCGGCTGGAGGCATCTGGCCGGAGTCTCTGTAACCCGCGGGAAGCGCACGTGGTCCAGGCCGCGGAAGCACGTCGGTCCCCTCCGGTCGCTGCTGGGGCCGAGCTGCAGAAAAGCGTCAGGTCTTCCTCGGGAGCCCGCCGAGGTGAAGCGGCCATCGCCTGGAACCGTCCAGAGCGCTGCAGGCCGCCTTCTCCTCAAGCGACGTTGACGGCGCCGCCCCGCGTTCTTGAACGTGGCGGCGGCTCAGGGCCCGCCGCCGAAGGGGCAGCCGCGGGCGAGGAACCCGAGCTGTTGCGGCGGTGGCGGTCGGAACGAGACGAGGGGGCGTTCTTGGCCCGCCGGCTTCGACTCTCTGTGTATGCGGGGGAGGGGGGTAGCCCCCCCCACCCGCAATGGCACCCTACCAACCCCTGGCGGTGCGGGGTGGCAACCCGTGGTGCCGCGCGAAATTTAAAATTACCTAAATCTATTTTAAAATAAAACTTACATTCTAATTTACAAAGGACGCGATGCGGAACGTCACATGCAGGTCGCGGACGCATCATGCTCTCGATTTGCTAAATTTAACGTGAACTCGGGCCCGGCGGAGGCGCCCGAGCGGGCCCGAGCGCGCCCGAGTCCAACCGAAGTCTGATTTGAAAGAAAAATGCTCTTTTAACAGACTATACGATTTAATTTATTAGAATTCTTGAGTATTAGGTATAATTTTTTGAATATTTTCATATTGATGACAGTGAAATTTTCTTATTACGCAAGTAAAATTTAATTAAGATAATCGATGTTGGAATGGTTTTATGGATAATGCAATATAGGAAACAGAACGTTTAATTTTTGTCTTTTTTAAAACGATATATTTAACAACTTGTCGAAAAATATTAATGTCTGAATAGCACCACTTCTTTTTGAAACTTTATACAATCAATTTGTAAATAAAATATATGGTCTTTATTTGAAAGTATACGAGATTAGTGTACCAAAGATAACTTTATTGAAAACTAAAGTAGTGTTTCGGGGTTATAATTTTTTTAATGTTATAACAATATATTTGTTCATATTTTTTAAGGAAATGCTTCAAAAGTGAATGGATCTATCATAATAAAATTGATTAAAAGCCTGTTTAGCTATGGGTTTTGCAAAATGATTTTTCCAAATGATGCCTTTTAAAATTAAAGGATTCTTCTAAAAATATGTACAGTTGCCGGCAAACTTCTTGGACATTTTTCGGCGTGGTGGGGGTATGCGCAGAAGACAAATTTTGGGTCTCGTTGGTGGAATGGTACATGCGCAAACTCTCCCCCACTTCGCCGAAAAATGTTCAACATGTTTGCCGGCATCTGTAATTGTTTGATTATTTTGTTGCGCATATGTAAAGTTGTGATATTTAAAATAATGTGGAGGTGGATGAGCCCTCCGGTTTTGGATAGAGTTGAACTCAAGGGTCAGTCGGAGATTTCTGCTGTGGTTGATGATGTAAAAGTCGCGATGGTTTGACAGAATTAATTTGACTACAAAACACAAGTTATAAAGAATACAGTAGTGTACAAAGGTTACAAGTGAAAGCGTGACGTTCGAAGGTCTGACGGCAAGGGCTTCCGCTATACGAGCTGTTCACTAAGGAAGTGACATGGTTTGTTCTGCGGGCGCGTGCTTATATAGTTATTCAGAACAAAGAAATCGGGGGTGTTATGATTTTCTCTTTACTCGGCCGCGCGTGTGGGTATTTAGCTTAGATCAGCGAGGTGCGTTTCGTCACTCCGATAGTCCATGCCCTCTGCTATACCTCGCCTTTGTACTAGGTCATCGGTCTGGCTTACATTTGCCTTGCTCAGCAATCTTGTCTCAACCTCTGTATCGAGGGCGACGGCCTGCCGTACTCGACGTCAGCATCTGTGGTAACTCATTACACGGGTGTCTGTGTGTATGTGTGTCGGGCCATCACATTTTGTTGATTTTTTTTTACGCTTCAACAGACTAGGAGGCCCATTTACTGAAGCGTCATATATCACAGAACATCCAGGCTTGAATAAATCATATGGATGAATTTGTGAACCCACCGGGAATCGAACTCGGAACCCTCGATGTGGGAAGCCAGTATCGTATCCACTGCGCTACGAGGGCCGCCAACTTGATTGAGACTTAGGCCGGCGGGCGCCACACTGCGTGGATCTTCTGCCGCGTCTCTTTGGTTGCGGAACGCCGCTACATTTCTTTCCATACAATTCGCACTTATCAAACACATTACGTAAATGATCAGTCGATCTATTTGCTTTGCCGATTTTACGCGACGAAAAAGATGCAGAGGAAGATCCGTGCAGTGTGGCGCCGGCCTAAAGAACAATTTATGATTATAATTTTATTTCATCGCTATACGTGAAATACATTCATTTTTGGTGTAGTTTAACTATACCTTTCTCGCTAGAAAACTCTTGTGTTTAAAATTTTGATTTAATTTTTACAATAAATTTTACAATTTTGATTTAATTACCTACATGTTTTAGTACCTTATATATATAAATTTGTTAAAGAAAAAGATGAATCGTCGTCTATTAATTTGATTCAAAACATAATAACCAATGACGATAATCTTCTAATGAAATTAAATATTTCCCGGTTAGTTTCACATATACTTCACCTTTATGTACAAAAATATAGCTAAATTATCTCTGAATTTTTGTTTTTCTTCAATGCAGATGAAACCGGATTTTTTTTAAAAAAGCATATCAGACAAGACTTTCAAATTTAAAAACGAGCAGTGTGTGCAAACATTCTTAAGAGCGCATTACCAGTGCTAGCGGACATCCACATGAATCGTACAGAAAAATAAAACTGATGGTTATCGGAAAGTTAAAAAATCCACGCAGTTTCAAGAATTTCAAGTTACCAGTCACCTACAAGGCCAAAAATGCGTATGGATGACATCCTAACATCAATCAGATGCAATCTGAAGGGAAAAAAATTTTACTGCTGGTGGAAAACTGCTTCGCTCACCCCATCTACCCTAATCTTCAGAATATCAAGTTGCTTTTATCCCCTGTCAACACGACAAGTGTTTTGCCGCTAACTGACCAAAGTTCTAAGATAGTTTTTTGGTTGGTCGCAAAGCCACTTTTGCACCTGCATGTCTAAGTCTATAGGAATTTGCATGGACTTTATGAAAGCCAAGAGGATAATAATTTGATGGGCAAATCCACGAGTGATGTTCAAATAAGACCTACCTCAGGCTACCTCACTGATGGCATGTAACTCACCTATTCTCTAGAACCATCTCTCAAGCTTGCAGAATATTGTCATCCATGGTGGAGGTTGACGGGCATCCTGCTCCCTCCTTGTGCATGACTCTCATATTTTAATCACTTTAAATCTTCTCCATCCATCAAAAAAATATTTTACGTGATAAAGCTCTGTTCTTTATTATGATAAAAGTCTACAATGCTTTTCAGCCCCTTTTACACTCTCTGACCAGAGAAATCGGATCACTGCTCGTTATTCCTCCTTCATGCAAACTGCTAGCTGAATGGACTTGCTTACACTGTAGTTGCCGAAAAGCAAATGACGCAATCAAGATCAAATTTTGGACACACGACAGCAGTCACACAAAGCATGCATCTGCAGAAGGTAGTATAAAAACCTTGAAAGTGTGTTACAGTGAAACTGTATATAATTTTTAACTCGCCCTTGTATTATTTCCACTTTTATAATTAAAAAGAATTACAAGCTTGAGAGATTATTTCTTACATTTTTGTACTACATATTTTCAAAATATCAAAGACTGATAATTTTCTTAGGTTTTCATGGCCATTTACAATTTTCCAGTTTGAGTTTTTTGGGATATTCTGCCATGTTCCTACAACCTTTCTGGCCGACGTTTCGAATCCCATTCCAGGATCCATCATCAGAGCTGATGTGCAATGGCCCTGCAATAGGATCCGAAACGTTGGCCAGTAAGGTTTTAGGAACATGTCTGAATATCCTAGAAAACTCAAACCAGACAATATCAAAGACTGAACTAAATGGCCAAAAGTGAAATTTGTTTTCCTAGTATTTGTTATTGAAGACAAGCCTTCTGTTTTTTTCCAAATAGGTGAAATAAATTTTTCATTTGTTAATATGACAAAATAAAAAATGGAGTCAAGCATTAAAACAACAGAGATACATATATTTACAACTAACACAAATTTGCCAAAATCTTCCTGATAACTGCTGAACGCCAATATGCATACGGATCCGCAAGATCTGAGAGCATTTTGAATGGCTTGTGAACTG
Source organism: Agrypnia vestita (assembly GCA_016648135.1). Lineage (NCBI taxonomy): Eukaryota > Metazoa > Arthropoda > Insecta > Trichoptera > Phryganeidae > Agrypnia > Agrypnia vestita. The sequence continues at coordinate 38,895 of JADDOH010011897.1, forward strand.
GGTAGGTGGACGTGGATGTAATAATATAGTGATGGGCTATGTTAAATTTATGTGTAAATTATTTGATTAAAATTAATACAGTAGAACTTCGTTAATTCAAAATTCAAGGGACCCAAAAAAGCATTTTGAATTATGCGGACCTCCGTTAATTTGAAACTCAAGTTAGGTACTAAAAAAACGCGATGTACTTAATTGCAAAATTCATAAAAATTATGAAAAAATTTTGTGAAAAATGTGTATATTTTTGCATATTTCGAAAATGCAATATTATTATACTAATACAAATATAGTGAAATTTCTATGACTTAAGTACCCAATATTGTCATATTCGTTGTTCTCACTTGGGAAAAAAAATGTCTTCAATTTTGGCAAATTTAAAAAAATTGAACTAAAATGTATTGATTTATGGAGCAAGGGGCTAAAAATCATTTCAAATTATGGATTACCGGGGTTCTTGAATTATCGAGGTTAATCTATTTTGAAATTAACAATTTGGAACTTGTGGTTTGAAAATTTTTAAATTATAGTGAATTATCTGGGTTTTAATTTATATACTGCACAATATCAAATCTATCACTAATATGTAATGATAATACAGCAAATAAAAAAATAATTTTCAGTTCAGAATTCTATAACATATTAATAATATTCTTCTTCTTCAGCGGTCTCATGGGATTCGGAAGTCTATGATTGTAGTCACCACAGAGTGCCGACCATCCCTTAACATCTGCATTGTAGTTCAGTCTACTTATAGATCTGACTTGATATTATATGACCACCTATGTCTACATCATGCCCTTAGCCTCGATCCTGTTGGCTTGTGTATGAGGGATTAGTGCATACTAAGGGATCAAAATTTGAAAAAATAGAGTATCTTTAATAGCCATATTTTAACTACCAATAAGCTTGAGAGAAGGTGTTTGAAAGTGGAAGAAGCAAAAGACTAAGGAGATGGCACTCTGATTTCTTAGTCAAACTCCATAGTAAAATTCTAATGCGATGCAGGAGAAAAGAAAAACGCAGATATCTTGATGCTCCGCAGGCAGAAGATGCTCCCCCTTTTATTTTGGGTAACTCACCCCCATAAGAGCTGGCCCCTGACCAATGGGGCGATGTTTACAAACCACCCTTACCCCCACTCCTGCTGGTTGGCCGTGACTCTGGCTGGCAACTGTTAAAAAACGTGCCGGGCCACTATCAGAGTTGTTATTCATTTATTTTATTTTATTTGTTTATGCCCATTAGGTATGGGCTTTTACATAAAGAATATAATATGTATAAAATTCAAAAAGCACATACATTAAACAATATCTGTATAGCATTAAACAATATCATACATTAAAGAATATCTGTACTCATTCATGGATGAGTGATAGGAAATATTTATTTTTAGGATATTGGTTACTTTTTTACAATACTGGTAAACTGTAATAAATTATATTATCGCAAGATACTTGGTTTCTTCGTGTAAAAACAAATGTTCTTAAATTTTATCACTTAGGAAATGTATTGATTTCATATTTAGATTGGTTCAATTTCAACCAAAACTTGTAAATGGAGGCCATACTTTTATTACAGTTACTTAGTTTAGCGCTAAACAAATCAATGAGTCTGCATGGATACCTTTGAATATTTGATTTAAAGAATGGTTCAGATTTTTAAAATTGTTCATGGGCTCCATTTTAGTTGGTTATAATAGAATATTTAGAATTAAAGAGATATTCTTCGACTATAGACTCCTGTATAGATGAATACCTACTTTATATTCATTATGACATTAGCATTCTTAAAATGCTAATTTTTTTATATTTCCAATTACTTCTCAGAAGACATATTTTTTTTATCTGATAATGTTTAAACATCTACATTGACAAATGTTTGCCCAACGTCAGTAGAAAGAAAACATTTTTAGCACTGAAATAAATCGTAAGATGCAGATCCAATTCAAAGACATTAAAGGATAGAAATGAAACACGTATATATATTAAAAAATTATATTACAATACTGAATTCACGAGGAACTTATTTTTGACAGTCAACATTCCAATCTAAGCTATCACAAAAAACACATTCTATAATTGGATACCTTTATTCATATATTTATTTTAACAAATGTAGAAATATGTAGAGTACATAATAAAACCTAATCATAAATCACATTTAAAATGCCGAAAGCTAGTTTTACGAGCCCCGAAAAGCATTTAAACTATGTCTAAATAAAATAATAATATTCAAAGGATAATATAATGGAAATATATATAGCAGCTTATAAAGTATGGCAATGTGTCGGAATGTTTTATAATTCAGTCGTCATACGGCTGGTCAAAGCTTGGACACGCTTGGCATTGCAACTCTTGCAAAGAATATGGTCATCTAGAGGATAACAGCCTCGACCCTCCGCCTCTGAAGACAACAGCAAGCTGCAGTCTTCACACTTGTAACAGGAAATGTGGAAGCTGCGGTCCAAAGCCACCACTCTTACAGTCTCGTCTTGTCCTGGCTCCGGCATGATCGGTTGCCGACAGACACAACACCTGGGAGCAAATTTCTTATGAAAATCTTCAATACAATGAATTTGGTTTGTGGCATCAACTGTAAAAGGAATACCATCTAAACTCTTCCCGCAGACTACGCAAGTGAAGCAGGTGGGATGATACGGCTTCCCTGTTGCCCGGAGTATCCTATCCAAGATGGGCTTCATGCAAACAGAGCATTTCTCTAGCGTGTTCAAATAATCCTCTTCGCAGTACGGTTTTCCATCCAAAGCATAAAATGGTTTACCTTGAAGATTAATAGCGCAATGGCAACAAGTAAAACACTGAATGTGATACACTTCATTCATAGCTGTGCAGCCGGAGGTTTCACCGATCACTTTGTCACCGCATTTCACACAGATACCATACACATCGCAATCCTGAGAATCCCCCATGGACTGGACTAGAAGACTAGTGAGGGCATCAACCTCCGCCTCTTTGGGGGGAGCTTGGGCCGTGGCTCCTTGTGTGCCACTAACATAAGGTGCGTACAGAGAGTAGTTAGACCGGGAAGACATTTGACTGGGTGGTCTAGGATTGATAGGTTCGTACAAGGATTCGTAAGTGGAAGAAGCTTGCGAGCCGCCGTAGGTCCCATAGTCAGGCTGGTAACTAGAGGGGGGAAATGTCGGCATAGGGGTGTAGCCAGTATCAGTGGCTCTCCTTAATTCACTGTAACTGGAGCTAACTGGAGACGGGGGAGGTGGCATTTCGTCTATAGCGGGGTTACACTCTATATACCCCGGTCCTCCAGAACTTTGCAGATCTAACGGAGGAGGTGGTGGTAATTCTTCTGATGGATTACTCCCGTACGGTCCTACATTACTATATACATGATTTGTTCCACCGGGAGGCAAAACATTACTATATAGTCTGGTGTCTGCACTTCTGACGTTTGTTGGTGGCCTGTAGGGTTTGTTGTAGCTTGTATTCTGATAATTCATCTTCATTGGCGGCATATTTGAGTACAAATAGCTTCCAGGATTGTCACTGCTGCCTTGAAGACGGGTGGAGTACGACGGCTCGCACACAGTCTTCACGCTGTAGCTCTGCGGCACTTGGGGTTGTGATTTCTTTGGTTTTGGAGGAACAGCGGGTGCCACTTTTTTCCCCGGCGACTGACCGTAAGAAACCGAAGAGCCGAGGTGCAACTCCTTATTTAACATATTTAATTCAGCTAACTGTTGCGCCAGAGGATCCATGTTTGCGAATATTTAACGAAACTAGAATTTGACAGAAACCCACCCCGCAATACCGTTCACGTTAAACGCGCTGAGGAAACTGCTACACTACGTAGACACTACACGAACAAAACCATTTTTAAACGATGACTGTACGTGGCCGTCAAAATTAGTCATCGCCTTTAGATTCAATTATTGCACTGTTTCCTTAAATTTAGCCACACCCCTCCTTATCATTCGGGGAGCCGTCACTTTTCTTATCTATGGATGTCACGATATTCCATAAACATAATTTTTTTTCCATAGAAAAATACCAAGATGTGATGTGACCAAAGTTAAAAGTGGTTAAAAGTATGTAGTTAAAAATTTACAAGTGGCAACATTCTAAATATGTCAAAACATCACAAACAAAAATGTCCAAACAAACAGGAATAGAGTGAAGCACCAGGAATAATTCTATTTTTAACTTATAATTTGAGGCACACTATTGTAGCCGGAGAATTCAGATTCTTCGGAGAATTTTACTTAAGTGTAACCATATCTAATTCGTACCTGAATTTGAATGTAAACTGGTCGAGATGGTGAATTCGAGCCTGACTTACGAAATTCTTTTATATTTGAATTCGTTTTACTTTGGAATGTTTGCGGCTTGTGAATTGGGAATGGGAGTTCTCAAAGCCGTAAATTTACCTTATCCTGAAAACACCCTAGGTACTGAAGGAGGGCTTTTGCTTGCCCTCTGTCTCGTGGAGACTCTTAGAATCGTATTGGGGAGAAGAGGAAATTTAAGTGAACGTAGTAAGTGTTTTGCATGAATTTATGACCTATTTATTTTTGATGATTCGTTAATACCCATGTTTGTTTCTAAGGAAAAAAAATTGGTATCTCGTCGTCCGACGAGATTCTCTTTTGCCCCATTCGTGTTGAGTTGCCTCACAAGCTTACCAAATAAAAACTTCACATTTTTTACAACAAATGTTTGCATCTCTACTAAAATAGAGATGCAAACACGGAATGTATGTTACATCTATATTCTCAAACTAAACGCCTGTGCTTTGAATAATAGTATTAACTTGCTGGTCTGGAATGAGGCCTGAACCCACAACCACTGGTTCACTAGGCAAGTGTCTTAACTACTAGACCAACAAGCTACTCCATAATTTTATTAGTAAAACCAGTGTAAATCTCTATATTTTGAGATCATATGGATGGGAAACATTCCCTCGGTGAGTCCTATGGTATGTGACATCCTTCACGTTAGTTTTAATGGGTTACAACCTGGGAGAGTAATATTTAAGTAAAAATCGGGTAATTTTTTACAAGGATAGTTTAGCAAAATAGCATTAATTTTTTTTATGAAAATATTTTTATTGGTGGAAAATGCAAAAAATTATGCTTTTTTCTTAACTGAGCCCTTGCCCGGAATAACGTTGTATCCAACAATACTCTCATTCCGAGAAAAATTGAAAAAATGAAACCAGTTATAGTTAATTACATTTTATATTTTAAATATAACAAACATATAATTCTTAACTAATCTCAATATAAAATAGGGAAAAAAGGCAATTAAATTTGAATCTATTGTAAAAAAACATGCTGAATCAGTGGAAAAACGTTGTATAAGAAATTTTCACAAACAACGTTATTCCGCAAAACGTTTTTTATTTATTCTGCTTTACTTAATAATGATTTTTAAAAGCAGCATGCTCATCTAACATGAATTCACAAATGTCATCGAGGTCCTTGATCTTAGCAGCCTTATTGGCAGTGGATTGGAATTCATTAAAGTTAGTTTCAGGCTCCCTAACTGCATGATTTTTTTCCATACAGCAGCTAATCTTCCCCTTCCACAAAGAGTTGGTAGAAGGCTATAGGAGGTCCATGATTCTAATTCTTTATGGAAGGTTCTAGCTCTGATTGTGATGGGATCATCAGTAAGTAAAGAGCTTTTATGGAATGATAAGTCTCTCGTACATACTATTTATTACCTATCTCCGACTGTTTGCTGAATATGGCGTCGGACATTCAATTTCTCATGATTACTTTTTTTATTGTAATTCAGTAACCTGAATTCTGATTGAATATTTATATTGATATTCAAATGGAGAAAACATCCCGGATTTAAACATTTTTGGCTCAAATTCGACCCTAAGAAAAAGAATGAGGAATTAAATAAACTTTTTGTATCGGTATTATTTTAAGTTACGATATAAAGAGCACTATAATGCCAGCATTATTATTAAAAAGCATTTCAAATATCAATATGGATAAATCAATTGAGTAAAATCGGTTAACGTTCGACAAAATAATATTGTCACATATGAAATTACAATATCAATCAGAACTGCCAAATCGTATACAACGTTATTCCACAAACATGTTCCGGCGGGTCAATTGCAGGTTTGATAATATTTTTTCTGGATAAACACTCCTTTCCTGTATCCTTCAACTTATTTGCTTTGATATCTTTCCAGTTTAAAACATTAGATGTTCGTTTTCTCCCTTTATTCATGTGAATTCTACCACGCTCCACGATATTGACGCGCGGCGACGCCATTTTGAGAAACAATATACAACGTTCTTCCACAAACCAATAACTTTAAAATGCAGCCAGAAGCCTAAAAATTTTTTTCTTGACATATTATCTACCTTAAACGATGCATAATAACATATCCAACATAACTGCATCAATAACTCAAAATTGGCATTTGTGTTGGATACAACGTTATTCCGGGCAAGGGCTCAACTATTACTCTTACTTTTGGTCAATCAACCGGCCCTAAGTTAATATATGCAATAGATCCTCAATATTTGTCTATGTTGATATTCATCCTGTTTTTTCGTCTAAATTTTTGTTTTATATTTGCCCAAATGTATTTAATACTGTTTTGCTCGGTTTTGTTTTACTTATGATTTCATTTGTGTTTTATGTTTAAGTTATACAACTCCTGTTTTGTTTTATTTTTTAATAAAGACTTATTTCACGGTGGGCACAGTGAATGGTTTGTTTCTGCGGCCGTGCGGTCCTGCGGCAGTTTATACGACCGCTGCGGGGCGGCACGGTCTTGCATAGGACCGATAAGAAAGCTTTTGCTCTTAGAATGGTTCTTGGTAAGCGGTGGGTACCATGCACTGGCCATAGTGTAGAATTTCCTTGAGAAACTGCACCCAAACAGCGGTATAATTAATTGGCGTATCAATTCATTTGATGACAATGTATTTGGACACTTGAAAAATTTTAAAAACAGAATACAACAAACAACATTAAATAAGTTCTTAAAAAAACGAGTTTGAGGCGAATCGTCTGGAAATGCTGGTAAAAAAAAACCAAGACAGCAATCACCAGTATCGATATTACCTGAAGTCATAATGGAAGGTATCTCCCCATCTAAACAATAGCTCAACCTCTGTAAAATAAAAACTCCTAACAACGATCATTATTTTTTTCACCCAAGTTGGTTTTTAACATATTTCTGTATTTACTCAGTATACTTTTATTTAATTAAAAGAACAGTTATCACTTAATAATATAATAAAATAATTTAATGCTATTCTTGGTCCAAGATAATTTTCACTGTAATAATATACTTGCCTATGGCTCTTGTATATCATTGTATGAAGCATATTTGGCTCTTTACTCCTGTTTACCTACCCCTGTTTTGATATAATATGATGTATTCTAATTTTCAGGTGTACCAGTTTGTTTCTCAATCATCTTAACGATTCCGTCCGCATTGGGTGTCGCCTATTTTCTAATATTTCAAACATTCATTCTTCGTCTCGAATATATTCTATGCGCTCTAATGCTAACTTTACAAGCAACGGAGCTGTGTTTTGCTTTTCTTTTTGTCATCACCATGTGCCGACCCCCGTCCTATGATTAGTCAATTAAGTACATATCAAAAATTATTGAACTTATACAAGTATGAAATTTAAAAAAATGTTAATCGACCAAATACTTAACCCTTCAATACTAAACTAAACTAAATTGAATATATCTACATTTGCCCTTTGTTAAAAAAATTGTACAATTATATATATATCTGAGTTAGTAATATGCGTAAAATATTGAGCAATATTTGAATTAAATCACTTACAAAAAATATACATTTTAATGAAATGTTAATTAATACTAATATGTCTCAGAGAGATTGGAATTTAACAAGGTTTGTAATTTCGCAAAACGGCAGTACGTTTCTAACAGTATTATAAGTATATGTGTTCAGGAAATTAAATTATTGTGGACATACCTGTCTCAACAAAATCTAATGTTATGGAAATGTTGAAACGACCCACCTTAGTTAAGCTGTACAAGTCCTATTAAATTTTTATTTATCCTTCAGTTCCTGTGTCCATCCAATTTTTTTTCAGTTATTTCGAAAAATCTTTGCTATCAAAGCTTCTTTCAAGATTCTTAGTAGTATCCAGTATCCAACATAATATGTAAATTGTTTATACGATAAAATACAAAATCTATTATTGATTGTTTTCGAAAACATGCAACTCCTTTAATATAAATGTGTATTCTAAAACAAATTTCATGTTGGGCAAAAACATTTATTTTTTAATACTTTAGTAATTTAGGGTTAAGCCAGTTAAGTTCTGGTGCTAACTTTGTTTAAGAACAAACATTTTGATGCAATTACCAATTTATTTAAAAAACATTTGAATAAATTACATACATTTGTTAATATATAAGTATATTTATTTATATTCAGTAAATAATCGTGTAGAAACAATATTAAATTCTGCCATTTTACCTGAAGATTTGTCTAGTATAGTATACTCTCGATTTTGCAGGGTCATAATAATCAGGGCAGCAAAAAATACTATAGAATGTTATCATATCTTTATATCCATTCAAAATATTATCATTATGTCTGGTGAGTCTGTCAACACATCAGCCATAATGATGAACTTTGCGAAGAGATCCAAAATTTCAATCGGAAAGATTATATATTTACAGCAGAATCTCAGAAAACTCTAACCAGAAAAAAAAAATTGTCTCCTGACCGATGTGGAGTGACCAACTCGACAAAAGTCCAACTGTATATTTTCTGTATTAATAGAAAATAAAACTGACAATTTTGCGAATATTTCATCTAACAGAAATACGAAAGTAAAGTAAAGTAACTGGAGGTTATTCAGGAATTGGAGTGATCCTGACTGCACTTAATATTATTGATGATATTGATGCTCCTATGGTAGTGACAAAATAACTCAACATATGTATCACAAGTTTAATTTAGTGTAAATTAAAAGTGACTACACTTATTAAATGTTTATTTTTGATGCATAATAGGTAGGCGCGCAACACTAAATTGAAAAAAATATCTTGGTGTAGATTTTTCATTCTATTAATTTTTTTCCCAACTGCCCTGGATAAACGAGAGTCTACTATAATAAGAAAAATATTCATGGTATTAAAATAATTATAATATATGATGATTGACAATATATTTCTAATTGATGTTCATCCATTGTAACTAAAAAATATTAACCAATAGATATTTCTGTAATTTTCTGTTCTCCCATATTTACGTGGGGATATTTTTTAATGTAACATTTTAAATGTACCTAGTCCCAGTGTCCCAAGTGCAATTAGTGTAATGTGTTGGTGAATTCTATTGTTAACCAATTATTTAATTGTATTAGATTAATGTTGTGCTGTTTTTAAAATGCATATAGAGGAAGAAAGAAAGTTGATAATATACAATCAGTGTGATTCAAATAACGGAGTACACGGTATATTTCTCAGTAACAATTATTTTGTACTTTAGGTTGGCAAATAGATGTCATGCGTATCAGAATTGGTTAAAGCTAACAAAATAATAGCAATTTTTTAATCCCTTTAGATATACATAGGTAACTGACAATTGAGGATCATAATTATAATTTCTTTTATCTATAAGAAGTCAGCGTATCAAGATTATTTTACGTAATGGCATCATGTTAAGATAGTATTATACATATGGAGTTGATAGTAACTTGGAAATTAATGCGGAATTCAAATACAATATATATGTTGGAATGGTCAAATGGTTGCCCATGAATCGGCCTGTCTTAGACATCATTCAAACGTTGTCTGTAGGCTCGTATTTGGCGGATGTATTTTTGGTCTTGGTCTTGGAATGAAATGAAAAATATAGCGGGAGCTTGAAATACAATTTTTTCCAGATTGTATTTTAAGCTCCCTGTAGTATTTCACTCACTTAAAAAAAAAATTGACATCAGTCAGAAATATTTTTTTAATAAGTAAAACTTATTGAACAATGGTACATATGTTGTAATCTGTTATTCTTTTGTTAAATTGTCTGTAAAGGACATCTTCCAAAACTATTAAAATTATGAACACATAGGTTTACCTTGTTTTGAACATAGTAAAAGATAACCCATCACAAATAATAATAGTGTTGATTTGATGGGTTGCCATATTTGAAAACAAAAATCCAAAAAAGATTCAGTGTTACTAAAAACAATATTACCTATGTATTATTCAAATATAAATTCTCTGATTAATATTATGAAAACAATGCCATTTTGTAAAAAATGCTGTATAAAATGTTTTACCGAAATTTGTATACTTTTGTATTTGCTATTTCTGGTACTCTATAATGTAAAAAAAAAATAATGTAATATACTTTATGTAAGTCAACTTCTAATCTTTCTATACAAAGTAACAAATATTAATTTTTATTACTAAAGGTACGTGCATGAATCCTAAACATAACATGACTAAGGCTCAAAAGATTTTTAAACATTAATTGCTAAGTAATATATACAAAACATTATTTATTTTAAAGGTACGTGAGGCTTGCATGACTTGTAAGGGAAACCAAATATGTAGTGTTACTAATATTACAACCCTTAATTTGTATATCTTGTGTAAAGAGGTGCTAAAGAAATATGTTATGTGTATTGTATAAACATAAAGTAGTGTTAGTGTACTTAGCTGACCAATGAAAAGTAATGTGTAATTGATACCCATATCAAATATAATCCAGATAATGAAATCATTGTTTATCTTGGATGTAAAAAAAAGCGGCATGCATAAAATAGACACCTTCGAAATGTATATTACGTATTCCTTAAACAGCGTAACACACAAATGCCTTAATCATGCAATAAATTCAACTGCGACAAGCTAATACAGTAATAAGCAAAATTATCTTCATATTAAAACCAAATTAATTAATCAATTTGAAAAACATACAGAAAAATCAAATCCACAAAAAAATATTTGGCTGCTACCGGGATTCGACCCACGGATCTCCTCCTATCCAGGGCAGGCGCATTATCCAATTACGCTACAGCTGTTTATATGGATTTATTTGTATGGATTTTAGTATATAGATTTCCGTGAATAAAGCTAAGAGGCCGCTACAGCTTAATTGGATAACAGCCAAATGTTTCTTCACGGATTTGATTTTTCTGTATGTCTTTCTAACTGATTAATTAATTTGATTTTAAATTTCACAGAAGGTTGTTCTGAGAAAATTGCAATCTCACAATAAGAATGTGTTCTTGAATATAATTTATCTTAATATTTTTCGGCCACGTTATGCCTTAATTATCCTGGGTAAAACTTAAGACTGACGAAGACCAGGGATGCCGCAATGGCTAATGGCCGCATTGCATCTGACTAGAGACGCTCTGGAGTCTACGAAGGCAACCCAGAACTGAGACTTGCGGAAGTGTCTCATCTAATTAAGATCACTATGCAGGGAGTCTTGTGGTGGATTCCACCGGAGTTTTCCCCCGGTTCAGGCCACAGTGGCACTTATAGACATTCCCATAGTCTCATAGCTAGTAGCAAAAATTTTGGGAGAGTCTATTAAATTTTGAATAGAAAATATTCTTTGCACTTTGGGTAAAATGTTGACCGTTATGGAGATAAACGTCATCAAAGTTTGCATTATTATTTTCAATATTTCTGACTTATTTTCTGTAGAACGTTGGACTATCACTATAGTAACTTCATGGATTATAAAAATTCATTCGCTATAATACAAATCAAATAAAATTACAAAAAACATATTTTTCAAATTTCTGCAATGTTTTAATCATTTTATTTGACTTGTATTAGAATGTAAAAATTGTAATATTCCATTTATGTTACTATAGTGATAGTCTAACGTTTTACAGAAATAAGTCAAAGAGTGAAAAAAAAATGCAAACCTTGATGTCGCTTAGTTGTCTCTCTTTTCTTTTCTTGTCGACATTACACACAAAGTGTAAAGGATATTTTATATTTAAAATTGAATGAAGAAGACTCCCCTGAAGTTTTTGCTACCAGCTAAGAGACATCCTATATATCTATACTGACATGTAGGAAGAAAAAGAAGAGGACAAAATCTGCTGCCCATCCGCACTAATGGAGATATAAAGAGTGATTTTCTGCAAGGCATCCCCCATGAAAATATTTGTTTTTAAATTATAGTAACTAAGTATAATTTTCATAAAATTGTTAAACACATTAGATTCCCGATTATCCGGGATGGATGATGAAAAAAAATCCCGGATAATCGATCTCACGGCTAATCCTGAAGCATCAAAAAATTTACCAAAATACATAAAAAAGCAAAAATCACTCTGCACGCTTAATGTCCGAAAATCTCGGATGTGCGTCACTCACTCAACAAAAATGCCGCTGGGATGTTGCAGGGTTTTCGAATACTTTTTTTAGTGGGTTTGCTCCAGCATGAGATTAACGGTTTCTGTAAATACTTGAAATTTGATGAATTCTCGTGCAGCTAGTTACCACTGCTTAATTTTTTTGTCTTAAATGGCAGTTTGTCGGATTCCGTGCCTCTTTTTAAACCATGTTTACCATCCAGAAGACGTGCTAAAATCACCTTGCAACTTTTAACTCATCATAAAAATACTCTGCCCAGGCCGCACAAATAAAATAAAAACTGTGGCACCCCTGACAGTTGACAGCAAGCAACGCCGCCGTCATAAATTACTCGCTATTTTGTAAAGAAGTGAAAATGGCAACTGGACGCAACTAACCCTCCCAAGGCACCAAAACGAACTAAATAATAGTCATAAAATAAATGTTTTGAGAGATCATTTTTCACTAAAGACATTATAAATTATGAACAATGTGGAACATTTTCGTTTTACAAAATATTTTGTAAAAAAAAAACGCTACAAAATTCGTCCCAGATAATCCGCGTCCCGGTTAATTGGAAGTCTGCTGTATATTTTGTTTCAGTTAGTCAGAGCTAGGTGACCAGGTAATTCTAGTTTCCAACTTGGTTGTGAATATTTGTAAAGTAAATGTTTTACAAAATTTACCAATTTATAAAAATTAAATTAGTCATGCTACTAGAATTGTATGTAGTAGGTATTCCAATCAATAAATATTGTGCATAGCGGAGCTTGATTATTGATTATATTAAAATGAAATATATTTAGATACATCACTCTGCCAAAGAAAGGCACACAAAAAATAAACCAACGATAAAATATAGTCATTATCAAAAATTAACCTCGAAATTTACATTGCCATTAAAAAGTTTTACTATTTAAACTATTGACGATCATATTTATAGAATGTCATAAAATTTCAAATAAGTTTCAAAAAGATTAATATATTTTTTCTAAATTTATTTTAATTACCATGGAACTATGTTCTACAAAAATAACTTTATAATTTTACAAATGAAATGTGATTTCATAAAAATTATCCTTAAATGTGTGTTACCCAGCGTGTACCTTCCAAAAAATGTCTTAGTTTGTAAGCACCGTAATGTTTACAATTTAATTCACATAAATGCCTAAAATAGTCCATAGACTGAGGATGAAGTGACTACCTGTACTTGTTGAAAAATAAAATGCAATTGAAGTGTGCTTAAAAGTTTGTTTTCATTTCGTACAATAATGTTATTGGTCTCCAAAAATTCAGTAAGCTGCAAAGTACTATTTCCTCTACTCCATGATTATCGATCCTTAGCCATGATTCAACTCCTCAAAGCTCCCAAATCGAAGTCTGAAGTATGTTCAATGGCAACGATACTTAAAATTCAAAAATATTAACGCAGTAAAACCTTGTTAATTCGAAATTCAAGGGACTCAAAAAAAAAACTTTTTTATTAAAAATTAGAGGTATAATAAAAAAAATTCACGATGCGATTGCGAAATTTGCCAAAAATTGTAAAACTCGTGAAAAAAGCTATTAATTTTGGGAAAAACCCATATTTTTTGCATGTCAAGAAATCATTTTGAAAATGCAATATTTATTATGCTTATACAAATATCGTGACATTTCTATTACTAAAGTACCCGATATTGACATATTTGTGGTTCTCACCTGCGAAAAATTGAATTTTTTTTTTATTTTTGTCAAATTCAAAAAAATTTCAATTATGTAACCTAAAATGTATTGATTTATGGCGCAAGTGGCTAAAAATTATTTTGAATCATAAATTACCCAGATTTTCGAATTATTTTTCGGAGATTTCGGAGTTAATCTATGAAATTAACATTTTGGGACTTCTGTTTTAAAAATTTCGAATTATGGCATTAAATTAAATCATACATGGCAAATTTCTAATTATCGGGGTTTTACTGTAGTACCTATCATGATTAAAGTAATTAAGTTTTCAATTACACAAAAAATATTATCTGACATAAAAATATGTATGTAATGAAACACTTATAAAAAGTAATATCCTTTATTTTCAATACAAGAAATAAATTTATAATTAAAACAGTTTTTTGGATTCAAAACCTCAATAACTGAGGAATGAGATTAAAATTTCTCTCATTTATTATTATCAAAAGTGTTTCTTTTGAAATTAAGGACCTAAAGACATTATTCTAATCATGGTGATATTAAAAAATATAACAACCATATTTTTCATAAGTACTGATAAATTCATAAACTGGCAAAAGAAGAAACTGAGAATTTCTTGTGATTCAATTTTCTTAAAGCGAGTTGTGTAGTTTTTTCTTTTTTTTTTATCAAAATATACAAAATTACATAAGTATGAATAAATATATAATATATTCTTTATTATAATATTAATCTTTTAATGATAAGAAAATCATTCATGACCTTCAAGATGTAAACTATTTTATTTGAGACTGGAATATTTTTTAAACAAACAAATTTCGCATCTTAAGATTTACAATACAAAAATAATTATAACATTTGTTTAAGAAACAATTCAAGACATAAAAACAAGTGCTCAATGTCAGCTCTTGGAAACAAATCTTGTCTGCCTTGTTGAATTTCAAATTTCAAACAGAATTTGAGATATAGCAAAACCTGTTACATAAATGTAGCTAGCCAAATCAAGTGTTTCTGATTTAAGGACTAAAAATTTTAGAATTATTGGACATTGATTCTTATATATAAATACATATTATATTTGGAAATTCAAAATATTTGAAGAACAGAAGTCTCAAATGTTCATTGTTACTTTACTGTTCATAAAGTTAAACAGGAAAGTGCACTTCCTATACATGGCCCTGCTAAAGGCCTACTTTGCTTTGAGGCATGACCTGTATATTATCATCTCTTTCAGACAAAAGACAAAACTAAATATATATTTATATAGTAGTAGATGTGAATAATATTATTGCAGCTGCAAAAGCTTTCAAGAATGCAAAATTTAGTTTAATAAAATTTGTATAACATAATCAATAAATACATCTATGAATATATTTTACACATCATAATTTTTATAGTGGTACATTTAGTATAATTATATTTTGTCTTAACCTATAATCGCACAGCTAGACAAATACCATTCACTTGATTTAAAGACCCTTTGACAAAATACAAGCTTGAATTATCCAATAATAAAAGCTAAAAATCAAAATACCAGCCTTTGAACTATAATTGGTTTGTTAACAATATTTCCACTGTCTAGGCCTTTCTAGACTGATAAATCGAGTACTGAACCATCAATATCGTCCAATAAAGGGCCGACTCGCAGTAATATGATTTATAATAAAACCTTTAATAATGCTAGACGACAGCTCTCGATTTGTAAGTAGTTTCAATCCTCTTACGCAATGCGCGTAATCGCTGCTTGCAGTAGACTCGTAGAAAGACTGCCGCAAATACTACCACTATACCCATGGTACCCAGCACTGAGATATGGTGTTGATATGTGATACATGATAGAAGTATGGCAATACCCTGAAAAATATTTAAAATATATTCAAAATCCATATACACACATTCCCTGTTTTACAGTGGTCAGCTTTACACCGCTTTCCTAATTTGGTTGTTTTCGGAGTATAGTGTGACATGTGCATTGTTTGTCATTTTTATGAAATCTCATTGTCACAACAGATGCCCTTGTGGCATTTATTTTTTATGTAAATCTTTTTTTATTGGACTATTGCAAACCTAATGAATGTCAGTGTAAATATGTTTATAGACTTTTACATGCCCTGGCAAGTGAAAGTCTATAAACACGTTGTTGAATTCTATTGCTAACCAATTATTTAATTGTATTCGATTTAAATGTTTTGCTGTTTTTAAAATGCATATAGAAGAATCAGTGTGATTCAAATAAGGGAATACATGGTATATTTCTCAATAAAAATTAATTTGTACTTTAGGGTGGCAAATAGATGTCATGGGTATCAGAATTGGCTAAAGCTAACAAAAAAATAGCAATTTTTTTAGACCCTTTAAATATAAATAGGTAATTGACAATTGAGGATCATAATTATATTTTTTTTTATCTATAAGAAGAGTATCTATATCAATCTATATAAAGATTATTTTATTTATATTTTATGGTAACATGACTTTATTCACGTAAAATGTGTATTTCAAAACTTAATCATATTTGAAATCATCAGAAATTTTTGATTAAATAATATTGTGAAAAAATCGTACCTGTCTTAACGTCATTATAATGGTAAAAACAATTGGACCAAATGTCGATATTGTATAAAATATAAACAACTGCCCAGCAGCTGAACTGATGGATAGCAGCACACAGTCGAAGATGAATGCCGGATACTGGAATATTAAAAAAAATATTTTTAAACAATTTTTTTTGTTTTTTCTTATTCACCTTTTGGTGCTATTGATATGCTTAAGATACTATTGAAAGACAACTGTTTACTTAAGACTTTTAAAGACTTACATCAATCATGAACTGTACCGAGTCCATAAAGCCATTCTGCTGTGCAAGTGACACTCCTGTGAAGAGACAAGAAAAGAGGTTCACACCGCACATCATCTGTATGGGGGTGACGGTGTACGCTTTGAATAAAGCGCCTTGCCAAGTGGATGTAAAACTGTCAAACATCATGTATGCGGCCAGCAAGATTACACCAGATATAGTAGTGACAGTTTTCACTGAAAAATAAACATTTTTTTTTTCTTTTCTATATTCAGTGGCAATAAATAAAACTGTTATAGATATAGATAAAACTAATTACATATACAGCATTCAAAATAAGCTATTGTGATACATTAAGGGTAATAAATTAGGTGTTCCACAAGGCTCGGTTCTAGGACCAATATTGTTCATAATTTACATTAACCCTTGGTATGCCGGAACGCGGATCCGCGCTTCTACGCCCGCGTGCATTTTTTTCCGTTTATCTATTATAATATTACGGAATAAAGTTCAAAATTCGCGTGTATTCTTACTGAACGAATGAAGGTTTTCAACCAATCAGAACGGTGTAAAAAAAGTTAAAATTTATTCTTAGCATTCTAGAATTAAAAGTAATCCATATTTTCTATGATCGGTGCGAAAGGTGTGCAACGGTTTTTTATTGTTTATTGAAGTAATTGCTGAAAGGTGTCTTAAGTTGTTGTTTATTTTGCAATAGTTTGAAGTAAAGACTTTTTCAAAAATGATATAAATTTTTGAATAAATTCACATAAAATTCTCACGTCCGTTGGTAGTGCGTGAGTCTTGTTTTTGGTTATTGTTATCTTTTTATTTCACATTTATAATCATATATCGTATGAAGGACTTTGTTTCGTAGATTATGATTTTGGAAAATTATCTTTTCAATAAATCTTAGTTCACTCTAAATTTGTGTTCAAATCACCTTGTCTCATTGCGCGTATCCGTGCTCGCAATGATGCTCATTTTCAAATATGTTTTTTATTCAGTTAATTGATATTATATTACATTGTTTTTGTACCTTCGTCTGTAAAATCTATCGAAATATGAAATAAAACAAACAAAACACAGTATTTTATTTAATAATCATTTTCCTTGGGTAAGGCAGTACTTAGTATGATAAGTCGAAAGAAATTGTTATAGTATAAAAATTTACAGTGGTAATGTGATAAAACAAGTACTAATAAAAACCTTAGTTATGTATCTTTAAGAATTATTTTTTTTGATTAGTGATGTCTAACCACAAATTTTAATAAAAAAACAATCAAGTGAAAATAGCGCTTTCGTGTATTATTTTAGCGCGGCAGATAACGGAAACATTATTTGCCACCCCCACCAGGGGTAATGATATAGTGCAAATTATTGTAAAATTCGATTATACATATCAGGAGACAATTATACAGAAATCATAACAAACTAAACCATATGACACATATTCCGTGTTCGCATCTCTATTTAAAAAAAAAAATATGTGGCTGAAAATAAATAAATTGAAATTAAATATCAACAAAACAAAAGTAATAAACATCCGAAATAAGAGAATACCAAATGCACCAACAATAATTATCGATGGGGAAGCAATCAAAGAAACAAATGATATAAAATACTTTTGAATATTTATAGATTATAAATTTAACTTTTCATTGAACTCTAATTATGTAACAAAAAAAATAGCAAAACGAATTTCACTCTTGGGAAGAATCAGAAGATATATTAAAACAGAATCGTGCAAATATATATATATATCTATATATATATCTATATATATATATATATATATATATATATATATATATATATATATGTTTTGCTTGAAGTTTCCGCGAGCGTTATTGTATGTAACAAAAGTAACTTCTGGACTCCCTCGCGTTTTCTGTAAATGGTCTCCCTGAGAAGACCTAGGCCGACGTTTCGACACGGTATCACGTGCCATTGTCAAGGCTAAAAAGGCCTCAAAAGTTACGGACTAGCCGTACTTGTTCGCGGGTGACACGAAAGTCTCCTTATTGGTCAGCCTTATTGGAGGGAGACTTTCATGTCACCCGCGAACAAGTACGGCTAGTCCGTAACTTTTGAGGCCTTTTTAGCCTTGACAATGGCACGTGATACCGTGTCGAAACGTCGGCCTAGGTCTTCTCAGGGGGACCATTTACAGAAAACGCGAGGGAGTCCAGAAGTTACTTTTGTTGCATATATATATATATAACGCAATAATAGTCCCCCACATCAACTACTGCAGCATTATACTACTTCTGGCTAACGAAGAAGAATTGAAAAAATTAACAATACTCCAAAATAAATCATTAAGAATTATACTAAAAAGAAATCAAAGCACAAGAATCAAAGTGATGTTAGAAAGCTTACAAATAATGACATTTAGACAAATAATTAATAATAATAATAATAAATAAAAGACAAATAATGTACTTCTATTTATATATAAAATTATTAATGGATTATGTATTACGAAAAATTATGTATTAAGAAAAATTACCTTTGAATTATGTATTAAGAAAAATTAAAAAAAAAACAACATGAACATGACCACTGTACAAGAAGAAAAGATGAAATAAGATTACCATTCTGAAAGAAAAAAGATTGCAAACTTCTCTGAAGTACAGTGGGATGAAATTATATATGAAACTACCAGGGGATATTAAGGGATGAAAACAATATAACAACTTTTAAGAAAAAAATTTAAAAATATGTGATACTTACTTTTGATTAAAAATTTAATATACTTATATCTTATGCTGTATATATTAGGAAATATAAAAATAATTGTATTACCTACTTAAAGAATTTAAAAAAGGACCACTTTTATCAACTTGCTTTAAAGTAAAAGGGCCACTTTTATCAACTTGCTTTAAAGTAAAAGGGCCACTTTTATCAACTTGCTTTAAAGTAAAAGTTCATTGAAAGCATAGATTTTTACAGAAATGCGTTTTTTGATTGGTAGAGAATGCAAAAATCAATGCTTTAAATGAAACATTACTTACTATACACCAAGTTGATAGTAATATTTAATTTAAACACATTGTTTGTTGAATGCCTTATGCTTAACAAGGCATTCAGCAAACGGTAGAAATGATTTAAAAATAATAATGTTCCTGAGGAATCTGACCCTTTTTTCTAAAATGAGTAGTTATTTATTCATTATAAATCAACGCCAATCGGCTTTGTGCATACAATATATAATAAGAACTTGAATTCAACAGCACTCAAACGTAAAAAGCTTTTAAACCAAAGAAAAATAGATATAGTATACATATATATAAAATAAGTAATGGTTATAACATCCATTACAAGTAATTGCACGTTAATTATTAGGATATAAAATTAGGCTCTTTACATTAGATACAAAAGTCTCAGGTGATTCGTCAAATAGATTTAGGCTAGCACAGTTATCATTGACCAAATTATGTAGCAATCCTGTTCCTGGGACCATTACATACGCAGCTTTTTGTTGACTTAGTTGTATCCAATAACCTGCGTGCTCTAAGGTTAGGCCTTGAACATATAAAACCAAACTGTTCTAAGATCTCCGGTGAGTCCAGACAAACATTAATTATTTTGAAAACGAGGATTACATACGACACTTGTCTTCGATACGATTACGAGTTATGTAAATTAGTTATGCTGCCGCAGCTTCTCGTGTGTGGTAAAACTCCGGTCTCTTAAAATAATTACTTATTTTCCCTAATTCAGTTTTGTGTTTATTTCACTCAACTATTTGACTCAAAATATGTACCTCGTATGATAATTTTAATCAATGCATCTTACTGCCTGGAATTTGAATGAAATGTATAATTTGTATAAAAAATTTTCCGTAATATTTTTAAGTAATTCTAGAGGCCTAAACACATGTGCGTCATTCTAATCTTTTTTGACAATCGGCAATAAAACTATAATCCCAACTACATATAGCGGGAATTATGGCAAACTGCTTTGTAGGGCCTATTATAATTCCAAGGAGAAATTTTAAAGACCTGAATTTGAAAACCTTAAAAACTTTAAAAAACTAACCCACAAAAACCAAGTTTTTATTATACTCCCCTTCTTTGTAAAATATAACAACAATTAAAGACGAATTAAAACATTAACATAACACTAAACTTACAGTAATTTAATATATTTCTAAAATGTCAGATGTTTTGAGCTTTGATAAGACACTTCATGCTTTGAAGATTAAATTCTAAAAATATTTGTCAGTCAATTTATATTTTCGACATTCGTAGTGAAGTACCTATTATGTATACCGACGGAGTAATTCAAATTTAGAAAATATTCCACGACATTATCAGGCCGCCGTTGCTAGCAAACTTTTGTAATGATTCCAATTTGAAAAAACCATTAAAATTTCTAAAAATCCGAAATTATACTATAATTATTAATTTTTTTTTACGAAAATTTGATAGATCTTCTTGATCGTCGCCACGAGTCTACTTGCAAAGTTTCAACTCGATTGGATCACGGGAAAAGGGTTAAAAATCGATCCTAAGTTTTTTCGACGACAAGCAAGCACGCAGACGCCACGAATTAATATAAATGGAGTAAAAATACAAAAATTGTAGAAGCATGACGTTTTATTGCCTTTTGCAATGGGCCACAAGCCGTAAAACTATTCCCGTCGTCAGTCGTTGCTCGATGACAACCGCATGGGAAATAATATTTTCATCTTGACAAAAAAATTCATAATATGTATATTTATTAGAGATGGGTTGTCCATGAATGAAATGTTCTTTTAGAACAGTACACTTAACTGAACGAATGAATGATGACAGTTCATTTTAGTGAACTGTCATCATTCATTGTTCAGTAGGTGGAAAACAAATCGTTCATTAAATCGTAAATTCCAAATACAAAATCAATGAAATCTTTGGCAACTAATTTTATTTCTTCCCTTTGGGTAACGAAAATTTTGTGGTGGCTGAATGAAAAAATTTTTGGAAACTGAAAGCACCCTCATTACATGGATTTGAAAATTTTGGAAAATTGAATGATGAAATCTCCGGAAACTGAAAGCACTCCCTCCCTCTCCCCATAGTTTCGAAAATTTAGTGGTGACTGAAAATTTTCCTGGCGAGTAAATTAACAGTTCACTTACAGAAGTTGATGTAGATAAAAAACGCTGTTCGCTATCAAAAATCAAATGATTGAAAATCAAAAATTCAAATGAACGACTGAATTGACTGAACGACTCTAATATTTACGTAAATGTATGAATGTGTCTTCATATGGAACTAAAATTATATTTCACTAAACATTTTAACGGAATTTCGCTATATAAATGCATTTTTATATAATATACATTTATTTATATTTTATATTAATATAGTGGATTAATTTTGAAAAAAAAAATCGATATTATGTAATTTTTCTATATAGCGGGGTTTTTTATGACGTGGTTCTACTGTATATAATACATTTATACCTTTAGTAATAAATAAAATTACCTTTACTGTCATCACTGCTTCCGATCATAAAGAAGATCATTCCCATTGAGATCAAACCTGCAGTCACATATTCATAATATTCATATTTATTACGCGATACCATCTTTCCCATCATCATAACGGGAATTATCTTACAAGCTTTGGCCAAAACCTAAAACAAATGTTTACAGACAATGATTATTTATTTGTATCTATGTATGTATATGATTAGTACAAATAAATACATGAATTTTATTATTCAACAGATTCTATTTTGGTCTCCTGTACCTAAAGTACCCATACATCACACAAAACCCGAGTTCATCCATATAAGATCTTTATTAGACAAGTGTCAATATTCAAAGCTCTCTAAAATTACTGGTTTTTGAGTCCAAAATCCTGGAGAAAGTGTTATAATAATATTGGATTATTTATATAGTGCCATTTTTGTGAAAATTTCACCTCAAGGGCACTTTAGGTTAGGTCTGGTTAGTGTTAGGTCTGATTTGTAAAGATAACATCTGGTGTCACCGCCACAACCTCGAAGCTATGACCCTAACGTCGACAATTTTTTTGAAATCTAATGACTTTCATGGGACGGGCATCTATCGACGATGAATTTATGCTGACTTAACATCACTTCAGTGGCTAGATGGAATTCAGAGGCACCTATAAGCTCTCAAAGTTTACGACCAGAAAACTGAGACACAAAATAGGGAGAAACGGTGGAATTTTCTTTTGGCAGTCAAGGAGTACCCATGCTGTAAAGCCATGATTACCATGATTAAAAAATGTGTCATCATTCCCAGTATTTTTGTATTTAATACAGGAAATTTGGCTCGCAATTTTGCCAGTTTTTTTCTGTTACATACGTATTATCAATTTTCTCAGTTTAATTTCTGAAAAACATTATATAGTCAAATGATAAATCATTTTTATATGTATTTTAAATATTATTAAAAAGAATTCTGAAAATTTTACTAGCCCAGATAAAGCACTGTCGTTTGTTCACTGAGGGATACGACCACGGAAAATCAAGAGTTTACTGTATGTATTATCAACATTCCATAATTCAAGCATAAAAAAATAATAAAATCAATTTGTTTTTAAATTACTGCATGCACTTTATGAGCCAAGATATGTAAAATGAATTTGTTCCACATGCATGTAGGTCAATTTATGAAATGTTAGCAAAATAAATAAACAACAGTACATAGTTTATAGGAAACACGGAAAACAGCAATAAATAAAATAAATCATCAATTACTGTTAAATAAAAATAAATCCATTATTAATACGTAATAAGAACAAACCTGTGTTGGAAAGCTGACGTACTTCAAGGCTTCGTATTGACACCACGCACTCAGAATATTACTAAAGGAGCAAAAGGAATACTTGTACAAAGGCGCTCTGTGGCGTGGATGTCTCGTAGTCAGAATGTATATGCCAGACATGATAAATGCCAATATTCTGTTTACAAAAACCAGGAACTGTGAATCTTTGAAACGAGCCTTGCCATTTTCATTTTCGTAATTCTGAAAACCAATTTAAATGTAATTCTTAATATTGGAAATCATTAGTGATTAACATTTTCTACATGTAGGTATTTTATGGACGAATATTATTAGGGGATTACGCATAGCATGCAAGCCTAAAGGAGTCGGGCAGAGTGATTAATATGTGTTAATTTATCACTCTGATTGATTATTATGAATCAAAGCTACATACTTTTCGGACAAGAGGTATCCATCCAAATACACTTTGGATTAATTTTGTATGTTTGTGAAAAAAAACACACCAGTGTATGCTAAAATTTCAAAAACATCATATCTTTTATTTGATCATATATAGATCAAGATAAGAAAGTAATTACTGACAGAAGGTGATTAACCGTAAACTCTACAATTAATCATCTCCTTATAATATCTTCCATCCAATATTTTTAAAAAGTGCGAAGTAAAAAAAAAAATAGAGTTCTTCAATCAAAGCCTGTTTAAATATGATTAAGTTAAACAAAGACAACAATGTGAAATGTGTTTTATTTATTTTTGCTACAATCTTAGGAAAGTATTGTGAGAATGCGCATTTGAAAATGCAGACTCAAATGAAATAAGCAAAAACAATAAAATGCACACTCAGTTACTAGAATTGAATTACTTTAACTTTTTTAAATCTTTATCTGTTAAATATACAAAAATTTGGGAATATAAGTTGGGCAAGTACTGAGTCTTCTTCTTCTTCAGTCTTCATCTCTCCACTGCTGCCTCTTCCACACCCTTCCATCCTTCCTTGTTGTTTGCTAATTTTAGCCATTTCTTTCCCCCCACATTGAAGGTGACCAACCACATACCCTGGGCTGTTTTATGCGCCGAAGCGTCCATATCAGCCCAACACATTCGCCGCCTGGTTGGCATTATTTTATGCTAAAGCGTCCTCTCCGCCCGGCCTTGCATCCCGGCATTACAAGAAACAAGGAGTCGGTCGCGCAAAATGTCGAAATGCGAAAAAGTCTTTATTTTTTAAAAGGGGTTTTACAAAAGTACAATGAAAGAACATCTACAATCTAAAAAATACAACATAAGAACATCCGAGGAGACATCGCATGGGAAAAAAATAAATCAACACCCCTCCTTGGAGGGAAAGGGACAAAACAAAAATAAAAACATGTAGCACTTGTGTCAGAAGAGGCTAAAACCACCGATATGACACCGATTCAGGAGAAACAACGTAAAAATTGAAAAAATATGATACAAAACAGAAAGATAACATGGTAGTGCAAATAAAATGGAAAATAACAATAGAAAACACAATAAAATTAACAAGAATGTAAAGAGAAAAATAGTAATAAAAAAGCAAAGTGAAATTGCAAGCAAAATCTTTCCCCCCACAGTGACTATATCGTCGGCCCATCTCTTTTGAGGTCTTCCGATGCCTCTTTTATTCTCCCAAGGTCTCCATTTCAGAACTCTGGAAGGCCATCTTGTAGCATCCTGCCTTGCAACATGTCCTGCCCATTGTGATTTTAGCTTCGCTACATGATCCATGATATCCACTACTCTAGTTCTGCACGGTAAGTACTGAGTGCGATATGAGAAGTATTGGATGTAAAGCGTTTGTATGTACAATAAAACCCCGAAATTTTTAGAACACCCAAGTCCCAAAATGTTATTTTCATAGTTTCACAATTTTCATAGTTTCACAATTTTCATAACCCTGATAATTCGTAATTCAAAATAATTTTTATACCTTTGCGCCACAAATCAATACATTTTAAGTCACCTTTTGAATTTCTTTTAAATTTGAAAAATTTTTTTTTCAAAATAGGAGTAATTGAATCCGGTAGAATTTGATTTTTTTTTAAATAGAGATGTGGACACAGAATATATGTTGCATCAATATTCTTACTATTTTCAAACTAAGCTAAATGCTTGGGCTATCAAAATAGCTGGTATTCTGGAATGGGGCTCGAACCATCGACCACCAGATCACTAGGCAAATATCATGACATTTACACCAACAAGCTACTTAAATTTTTATTTTTGCAAGATGCAATTACCCACCTGCGTCATCACTTTCTCTTGCAGAAGCCCCCAAGTCAGGTAAGAGGCCATTAGCCCAATAAAGCAGCCAGCCAATAATAGTAATTCTTTATAGGCGCTCCTACCCGTTTCAGAGTCACTTTTTAATGCATCGGGCAATCTATCTGCATCAGGCTCTTCAAAACATTGACTGACTATCTTCGGAAAAAACCCTGACCCTGAAAAATCAAAAAAACAAAATGATAATAGTCACCATGCTATATTATAGCAAACTATTGTGTGCGATGGTGGTGCAGCTATGAAAAGATGATCTCTGAAATTACAAAATCAAATTTTATTTTAATTTTAAAACTGACATAATTTAAGTTTACTTTTTTAAATGATTTAATGATTCATTGGGCGTTTTTTCTTCATTGGCCGACACGGCCCGGCACCGGCACCGGCAAGTAAATCTCTAAACTGAATGAGAAAATATTTAGTTTAGAGAGATTTACTTGCCGGCGCCGGGCCGATGTCTGTGCCGGGCCATGTCGGCCAATGAAGAAACGCCTGTAGCCGTAGGGTAAAACTTGCAAACTGCTTGCATTGAGAAGATGATATTTTGTTTTGAATAACATTTGTTCTTTGCTATGAGTACCATGAATTGGGAAGGCAAAACCGTTATTTTAACTGCAATTGTGTAATCTTTATTTGAGATTTCTAATTGTCTGATGATTGGTAACTAACTGGTAACTGATTTTTCGCAATTCCGTATACAATATAATCATTGGTACACCGTAGTTGGGAGTAAACAAAATGATGACTGTGGTTGTAAAACATGCTAATGGAAGTTCCGATGAAGCTCTATCGCACTTATGCATCTTGCAGGGCAGTACGAGCGATGGGTAGAACACTTTAATGTCATTATTGACATTTAAAATAACTATTGATTTCATTACAAATAGTTACCCTTCAAATTTGTTTTCATATAAGTACTTAAGTAATTATTTATTCTTCTCCAATATATTTATTTTAATTTTGTTATTGTCTGTACTTTGATTTTTCATTTTTAGTAAGAAGAAATATTTTTTATTTTGGTATATTTTGATAGATCCGTAATTTTTTGGCTAAATCCAAGACAATGGTCCCATTGCATATACAACGAAAATGAGTATTTCACTATATTATTGAATGTGCTAATAACAAAATGAAAGATAATTTACGTTTAAATAGTAAGTATTAAATAAGATATTACACTTTAAAGTTTCGAAAAATGCACTGCATATTTTGACATTTCATAGGCAATATATGAGGTTAGGTTAGGTTATTAGGTTTGGTTTGGTTAGGTTATTAGGTCTGGTTAGGTTAGGTTATTAGGTTTGGTTTGTTTAGGTTATTAGGTTTGGTTAGGTTAGGTTATTAGGTATGGTTAGGTTAGGTTATTAGGTTTGGTTTGCTTAATTTAGATTACGATTATTTTAGTTAGATTAAATTAACAGGATGTTAAATTATATAGTGAAATACTTATTTTCATTGTATGAACAACGGGACCATGGTCTTGGATTATTCCAATTTTTTCTACTGTTTTTTTTTGGAATTTGAAAACTGGTCACTTCAAAACTTGGTTTATATATGTGGGGTATAAAAGCACAGGCAGCAATATCCAAAAAAAATTAATGCAGTCATAAAGGATTACTAATTTATGTACTGAATTCGAGATTTTATAGGAAACTGCACATAAATTTATAGGAAACATTATTTCCAAAGGAATAGATACATAAAATCTAAAATTCAGTACATTTTCAATTAGCAATCCTCTGATTACATTCAAAACATTTTTTTAATTTTTTGGATATTGCTGCTTTTGCTTTTATATACCACGTATAAACTGTAATGTTCAAGTCAATAATCTCTTGTAAACTCTGGCTGAATAATCAAGGAAGATAAATTTTCCCCTATTCTCTAGTGGGCAATAAAGCATAACTGTGTCTTTATTGCTAACATAAATAACATTGCACACTTTGTAAATTTTGATATCTGACAGATATATTGATATTTCTCAAGGAAACTTTATGCAGACGTCTTGTCTATTTTGTGTTCTACTAATATAACAACCTTGAAATTCTGAAAATAAAGGGGTACTTGCTATACTATAAAGATTAACAAAGCAAGTACTTACCAGATCTCTCAAGATATTTTGTTTTTCTCACATACTTATGAATGAGGAATCCAGGGACAAATATTGATGCATATCCGAAACAGTTGATGCCTAACCTAAATATCCAGGCATATTCTGTTTCGTGAAAATAGGCACTTTGGCCAGAAGCAACCAAAATTCCTTGGAAAAGATGTGAAAAAATGTATATAGTTCCAATGCATGATATAATAAGTAGGCTGAAATAAAAAAATTTAAAAATATTATTCTTTTGAAAGTCATAAATATTTGGATGTTCCAATAATTCTAAATTCAAGTTT
Organism: Agrypnia vestita; assembly: GCA_016648135.1. Taxonomy (NCBI): domain Eukaryota; kingdom Metazoa; phylum Arthropoda; class Insecta; order Trichoptera; family Phryganeidae; genus Agrypnia; species Agrypnia vestita. The sequence continues at coordinate 67,153 of JADDOH010011897.1, forward strand.
AGCCACTGAGCAAAAAGGACCACAAAATCTGGGGTATTATTATTGTACAAAATGATTATCCAATATGTGGCATTATTAATTTCTATTATGAATTAATAAGTAAGGTATGTAGAAAAATATAAGTATGAAAAATAATTGTTTTTACCATATTATTATTTCAGGGACCTGCGACATTCTAATAAAATTCGAATGAATAAATAGCGTATATAAACTCGTAATGTACACTCAATATGTTCTAAACTATGTGTTAATACATAATTATGGGGTGCATGGAACTCTCAAATCTATTAATACGTGGTAATCATTTATATGTATGGGTCATTTGATTAATATTAATTTTTTAATATTTCAAAATGTGCCGACGATTTTGATACGCACATTTTGACGTCTCAACTGTCAGCTGACGACGCACATAGAAACGACGCGAGACGCGGCCTATACGGGAATGAAAAATCTATGCACTGTTACACGTACATTCCTTAATACAACGAATACAACACAACGCGATAGGTAGGTGGTAGGTACCAACTAACAAAGTGGTTATCATTTTATCATTTCATCGGCTATCACGGATTGCCCGCTGCTAGACCCTGCGGATGGCAGTTCGGGGCCGCTGCTGCGTGGTCATTAATATCTCAATTGGCTCTAGCCAATTACCTGCTGCTAGGTCCTGTGGGCGGCTATACTGGTCGCTTCGTAGCCGATAGTGACCGCTGCGTCGCCAATTTCTTGCTGCTTAGCCCTGTAATCGGCTATAGTGGCTCCTTCGCGGCTGGTGGTGGTCGCCGTGCGGCCATTTCGTTTTCAAAATTAGCACGATTTCAATATTGTGTAGAATCCGATAGCTCATCTCATTCCATTTTCAAAATTAATATGATTTCAAAAAATTTATTAAATAAAATGAAAACATCGACTTTGTGCTTTTTTAATAAAATACTCTGAATTAGGTTTTTTTTTAATATTTAGACTTGTTTTTAATATTTCAGTTTAATGAAAATTAAAACTAATACAGTCCGTCCCATGTCCGTCCAACTTAAGCCATGTATTCACTAGGGAACAAATCGCGCAACATTCCGCGCGGCATCAACATGTCGCATCAACACTTACGCTTGTGTTTCGGCGACAATGACGCAGTCATTTGATGTGTACACCACAGAATATAGACCAAAAAGCGCACAGAATAAAGAAGCCCTGGTATACACACCGGGACTCACATATCGCACGAGTAGCTTGTTGGTCTTGTGGTTAGGACTCTCGCCTCGTGGTCCAAAGGTCGCAGGTTCAAATCTCACTCCAGATCACCAAGTTAGTCCTATTTTCATAGCACAAGCGTTTAGCTTAGTTTGAAAATAGTTAGAATATTGATGTGACACATATTCCGTGTTCGCATCCCTATTTTTTTTTAAATAAAAAAAACTTGTCGCGGAAATGTCGCCCAAAAGAGTTATGATGATTAGTGCTGCGTATCTATTTATTCCAACGAGTTAATCGAAACGTAAAAGCAGAAAAAGGTGGTGGGTGCGAAAATATTTACCTACTGCAAAGGAAAAGAAGGATGGATATTCTATGCGATCTTCGAATGTTTGACAGATCATTTTTCAATTTCATTCGAAGGACAACAACTGATTTTGAATATTTATTACAAATGATCGGGTCTTCCATAGCCAAACAAGACACAATATAACGGAACGCTTTTTTATATCACACCATATAGCAAATGTAACTGTAGAGCATGCATCTCAGCTTGTCAACATACCACGTAGTACTGAGTACTGACGCGCGGTACGATGTCCCCGTGTGCTCGCTCGGGTACCGTGCGCATGGTAACGTTGTCGCGGCACGTATAAATGCCGCGCTATGTTACGCGCGACGTCGCGGAACAGTGTGCGACGTTGCAGCGTCACGTAGATTCTATGCCGCACGTGATGTTGAGGGACAATTTGTCCCCTAGTGAATACGTGGCTTTTATCTGGAGAATTGACGAGGGCCCGAAGTGCCCCCTAATCGATATAGTGTTGCTCATAATCTAAAAATTAGCTCATTTTTTCCAATTCGTTTTTTATTTATCAAGTTATTAAGCAATATACGACACGAGACAAAAACATAATTGCAAATCAACATACATATAAATTTATCAAAATATACATGTTGAGAGTTGTAAAATAACATTTATTTAAAAATCAAAAAATATATAATAATTTTCAGTAGAAAAAACAAACAATAATTATCCTTTTATTATTGGGTCTCTCATACCGAAGGATTGTGAGCTCCATGTTAACTCGTATGAAGCATTGTATGATAAAGTAACAATGTCAAAAATGCTTTAAAAGTGTATGCGGGGGAACTAGATAAGAATATTACATTTTAACCCTTAACTAATGAAGGATGAGCTCGGTGCGCCACTGCAAAGATACGTTTTAGAGCTCGCTTGATTAGTTGCGCCACCTCATTAGTTACGTAACTTTTTTGCGAACATATTTTTTTATAAATCATTGTTTATTTGCGGGGTATAAAAGCAAAGGCAGCAATTTCCAAAAAATTTGAATGCAATTATCAAGGATTGCTAATTTATAATGTACTGAATTCGAGATTTTATAGGAAACATAGCTTATAAATTTATAGAAAACATGATTTTGGAAGGGATAGATAAAATAATATTGTTTTATTTAAAATATAGAATTAAGTAAATTTTAAGTTAGTAATGCTTGGTGATTGCATTCAAAACATTTTTTTATTTTTTGGATATTGCTGCCTTTGCTTTTATACCCCACATTTGCAGTATTTCACTATGATTGATCGAATAAATGTTCCCAGTTGTTCTGTTAATCAAACATCAATTATTTAAGACTGGTTGATATACGATTTTATTGATGGTAGCTATTTGTACCTGGAGTTGCATGGGTTGAGGATTAAGTTAAAAATAAGATTGTGAGGGGAAACAAAGGTTCCATTGTTTTGCGAAGCTTCTAAAATAAACATGTTTCCATGCAATCAATGTGATGGGTTAAATGTGGCCTATGTTTACCCCCGGGTCCTTAAGAATATTTATGCATAATTCGGTAGAACAGTGCAGATTTGCATTGAAAACATATCAGGGGAGAGGAAGGGGTAAAGGGAGAAGTGTCGCCTATGTTACCCGCCGGGTCCTAGAGAATAAGTTTGCAATTTTGAGTCTGATCGATCGAAAGGTATAGATTTGCATTGAAAATACGTCATGGGGAGAGGAAGGGGTAAAGGGGAAATATTGCCTATGTTACCCACCGAGTCCTAAGGAATAAGTATACAAAATTTGAGTTGAATCGAACAATCGGTGTAGTTTTTTATAGAAAACAGACATACAGACATTGAGTTTTATATGTATAGATAGTATGTGTTGCTTTTATGTCCAACAGATGGCGCTGTTTTACAAAAAAGCTTTTTCTTTTGGTATCGTTATAAATATTTTGTCTCATACCAATATAAAGGTAGGTATCGGCGCTTTTTTCAAATACAGTCGAACTCGGTTATAACGAACGCGACGGGACCAACTAAATTTGCTCCTTATAGCCGGGACTCCTTATATCCGGGATTCAATATTTTCACAATTTTTAATTTTTATGTTTATTTTCAAATAAACATCCTTATCTTTCCAGAGCGATGATGTAGAAGAAGATTGCGAAAACTTTTTAGAGACTTTTTGACGCCGATAATTTCAACTTTTTCGCGAACCTAGGAGACACTTTCGTTTGTTAGTGAACATGTTTCCGATAGAACAATTCGCGTTTAACTGATTAGGCTTTTAAATGCTAATACAGTAAACTGCACAAAATAAACTGTCACCATAAACATTTTGGAAACCCCCAATAATCGGAGTTATATGACCAGTATTCTCGACCTTCAGTAAACTATTGCTTGCCTGCGCATGTGGGATTTCGGACACAAGTTTGTGTATATCATAAATTGAACCCTAATTAAGTGCGAGCCGCTTTAAAAGCAAAGTGAAAAAGTTCATTGTTACGAGTACGTATGTCTTTTTTTCTGTAACTCAAGCAAATATGTTTGCAGAGTTTCTAAAATTTGCTCCGTATATCCGGGAATCGCGCTCCTTATAGCCAAGAACGATTGTATGGGAATATTCGCAAATCAAAATGAATTCACAGTTTTTCTCATTATAGCCGGGATCTCCTTATACCCGAGCTCGTTATAACCGAGTTCAACTGTAATTTATGCAAAATCGAATGGAACGTTTAAAATTATTAAATTAAAATTTCAAAGCAATAGTTAAAGAACTTTAGAACATTTAAGATTTTGGACAATTGAAATTATTTTTTTTATTTATTTAATTAAATAGTAGGTATATAAAAACAAAGTGGGTATACAAACACATCCTAGTATATGAATGCAACGTTGTGCCAAAATTTCAAAGCAATCGGTGAAGAACTTTCAGAGATTAGCGATTTTGTACAAATGAACATTTACATTTTTATTTATATACATAGATAGATGAAGAAGAAACATACCAACTCAGAATGAGCATTGCATATGCATTGCAAATTACTTTGCCAGGCTTTGAAATGTAATATTAGATAGATAAATAAATAATAATATATAAAATAAAGGACGAATACTGTCTATCGCTGTGTAAAATGCTAACCCTGAGGCATGACATGTTCTAAAACGGTCTGCAAATTCTGCATGTGAATTTTAGGTGACAAAGAGCATCTGCCAGTTTCTTCTTATAAGAAGTATTGTGATTTACTGAAAAAATGTTTATTTTAGTTTTAAAATATTTGTTACTTTTTTGTTTGATACTTATTCATATTTCATTAGAATTTTTTTACTTAATTTAAGAAAAAGTTGGGTCATTAGAAAAAATGTAAAATTAAGACTGCTACGGTTCCTATTTAAGTGATTATAGTATCTAACATAGCTACACATGAGACAAACTGTTCAATATTGAAAAAAGATTTTTGAAATCATCACTTGTTTATTTTTTATTAATTTTACAATTAACTCGGGTCCAGTGGACCCACCTCTTTAGTTAAGGTTTAATTGTATCGAATATTTATTTTTGTTTTAATAATTACTATTTATCATTAATTAGGTTAAAAATAAGAATATTATTTTTGTTTCGTTACTTATTTTCAACGTTTTTTAAGACGTTGATTAGAATCTCAATAAAAGTAGAGTAAGGTTGATTTTTGTAACTTAAAATAAAAAATAAGAATTAAAACAACATTTATTTAATATTTTTCCTTTAGAAAAAATAATATTTTTTTAAAAAATGCTCAAACCAGTTTAATTAAATAATTAAAAGTATATCTCATGAGAACTAAAGTTTGTTAGTCGAATTGACTAATAAAAAGCCACAACATATGTTGAACCATTTTACGCCAAGGTTCTGCCTGATGCTGTGCTATGGTAGATCTTAAAATTTATATTTTTATTTGTCCCTTTTTTTAAATCTAATATAAAAGTCTTCATAAGTTTGGCACAAAGCATTAATTTTGTATAATTATTAATTTATACAATTATATATTATATATTGTTATAATCCAAGTAATAAAGCAATTTAAAAGTTACAGGAATGATGATGTTCTTTTTCTTCAGTGGTGCTTCAGCTCAATCGAGCCTTGACCCCTTTTCCCTCCACATGCTTCAGTTCTCGGCGACCGTCTTTCAATAGCTAAAATGTCTCCCATCAAAGGAGAAGTCTTCCCACTCTTTCTTACCACCTGGGTATCCATAAAAGATCATTTTGGGAATCTGTGGTCTCTGGACGTGACCTGCCTATCTGAATCGTTGCAATTTCACACGGATGAAAAGTCTGGGATCCTGATAAATTTTATATAGCTCATTGGTGTATCTTATTCTCCACCCCACACAGGTTCTCACAAAACTGACCAATATTTATCCTTATTTGGTGTTCGAGTGTTAACATAATAAACACCTGTAAATCAACAAGGTATGTATGGAATTTATTTTAATAAGTTGATGGTGTAGATTTCTCTTTTGAATATTCTGTGATTTTAATTTTGAGAATAATGCTTAGTTACTGCATCTTGCAGCAATTCTTTTCCTAACTTTTACGAACTCTTTATTATCCTTGGTCATATATTGTATTGGACCCCAGACAGGTGAAGTCTTCAATTACCTGAATGTTATTTTAGTCTATGTCTAGAGAATAGAAGTCTACACTCATGTGTTCCTTGTCTGTCTGTCTGTTATATTATGTGAGTATAATACACATAACATAAATATCCTGCGATTGGCTGGAATGTGAGACTGCATGATGTCAATATGGAATCGGCAGTCAAAGCGACAGTATGTTGGATTTGGTAGTAACAAATTACAGTCGATCAACGCATTCGAAAGGCATCCTTATAACACGTACATTCTACCACGTCTTACTACAGTAAAACCGCGTTAATTCGAACCCCGATAATTCGAAATTCACCATAATTTGAAATTTTTAAAACCCACAATTCCCAAAATGCTAATTTCATAGTAGATTAACCCCGATAATTCAAAATAATTTTTAGCCCCTTGCGCCATAAATCAATACGATTTAGTTCACATGATTAGATTTTTTTTTTTTGAAATTTTATTAAAAAAAATTTTAAATTTGCGATTTCAAAATGATTTCTTAAAATATGCAAAAATGCAGACATTTTTTACAAAATTAATTGTTTTTTTCATGAATTTTACGATTTTTGGCGAATTTTGCAGTCGCATCGCGAGTTTTAATTTTTAGTCCCTTGTCCCTCTTAGTTCACAAAATTCGATTTTTTTTTTAAATTTGATGAATTTGAAAAAATATTTCGATTTTTTTCGCAAGCGAAAACAAATATGTATATCAAAATAGTAATAAGAAATTATTTTTGTATTAGCATAATAAATATTGCTGTTCAAAATGATTTCTTGAAATATGCAAAAATACAGATGTATTTTACAATACATACAGAGTTTTTGACTTTTTATGAATTTCACAGTCCTATCACGAATTTTTTTGCACTGCATAATTTGAATTTTTTTTTTGGTTCCCTTGAATCTTGAATTAAAGAGGTTCTTCTGTACTACACTTTACATGAGAATGTAACTTTTGATCACTCAAAGTAACCAAATAATTATTTCTTTCTAAAATGTATTTGTATATCATTTTAGATAAAATGTTATAAATCAGATGATACTGAATTTCACTTTGGACAATAGGGAGAGGATAATTCAATTAACGATCTTTAAATAGTTTTGTTTACCTCACTGGCACTTGCTTGCACCCACACCTGTATCCCAGCTGTTGATCTCATCATTTACACAGGTCGAGAAGCTGTCAAAAGATAAAGCTAAGGCCCTGCCTAGCAAATGTCATCAAAAATAGCCATTTGATCATGATACCATTGAAGGAGTAGTGGCCACACACTAACAACATGTAACGGGTGTAAGAGATAAAAAACTTTCCAAAATAAATGATATTTTATAACAGATATACATGTTTTTACAGATAGAATATCACAGCAATATTTTACAATATTAAAATAAAAATATATTTTGTATCACTGGTAATTTAATTGGCATAACAAATGTCATTCTAAAACATGAATTTGATAAAGCAGTACAGTTTATGAAAACAACAAAAATAATGTTATCAGAGAAACACATCACTATTATTATGCAATTTCAGCCAAGCTATATGACTGTGATGTGAATGTTTAACAAAGTAGCTACCCTATTTTAAAAGGTAAAATGCACATAACATTTTTATATTACGCTTTTACTGCAAATATAATTCTCAACACAAACAAATACAAAGAAGTACCATGAGAACACTAGGGTAATCCTTGCCAATTGAAGCACTTCTTGGCAATGATTGGTCTATCTTATAATTATCCCTAAAAAGCCACAGTACCACAAACAATATGCAAAAATACTGATTAAGAAGTAAACGGTCATCTAAAAACGATTTTGTCACAAACATACCACGCCTTCTCTGGACAGAAAAGTTTCTGAAATTTTTTCAGCACTGTAGGTACTTAGGCTTTTTGAAGATGATATTGTATATACTATGCATGAACTTAATATATATAATAATGCATGAACTTTAATGAATTAATTCATGTTTCATAGGTGAGCAGAGAACGCATATTTAAAGGAATTTAACGCCATTAGAATAGTCTTATGAAAATATCAGTCCCTACATAATTTATCACAAAAGAAATATATAAAACATTTTTAATCCGTTCCATAAAATATAATCTACAAAACAAACAAAGTTGGAGATTTTTCATTTTATTTCAAAAACTATTTTACATTATTTTGTAATTTTTATTTATTAGATAGTAACAGTTTTTTAAATTTGTTCCATAATTTTATTGTTGAATCAATATCGTTGGAACAATTCGAAATGAGGCGTGATGCGCCTCATATATTCAGGAACAATAAGAAAAAAACAAAATCTCTAAAGCAGTATGATAAATATGATCTTCATAACATACATCCTATAGGATGCATAGATAAAAGGCCAATACACTCGTATTGACATTTACAATAAAGTCCAAGATTAACATGACTGATATCTGAAAAAATAATGGAAAAAAAAATATATATAAAAAATCTGAGGCTGTATCAGGTGGTATGGATTAATGACGGTATTTTAACTGGTTATACAATAACTATTATTTGAGATTTGTATCTGATTGTATTAATGATGGGTAGCTGATATTTCGCAATTCGATGGACAACCACTGGTAGACCTCTTTCCATTTAAGAAAGACTGTTGAATTAGTATGTGCCTCGTACACACGACTTACACGTATAATTCGATTGTCTTTCTTAAATGGATCTGATTGAATCAATGATTGGATCTGATTAGTAACAAAGTAGATATATCAATATCTACTTTGTTACTAATCATTGATACAATCAGATACAAATATCACATAACTACCATTAGCAATTGATTAAAATAATGGTTTGACCATCACTAGTACAGATAAAGTTGATCATAATGATCATTGAAGTTTTTTAAACATACTAAGGGTTACAAAAAATATATATTTTATATAGCAGAAATATAATTTTATTATTATTATTAATTGACATTTTAGTTTTAACTGTACTGTCAGAATAAATGTACCAATAATAATTAAATACAGTATTTTACAAAAAAAAAAAGATTGCACGCTCACCTACGACATGTAATGGGAGCATACAATAAATTAAAAAATAACAAATATGTATTTTTTGGTCAGAACTCACAAGGGAGTGCGTACAAATCAGTGGCTTGAGTTTTCAGTGCTTATTATAGAATATTATTCACAACACACTTGTGCATAAGTCATGTCAGAATTCCTATTGTGTAAATAAATTTTTCTTTGCCAAGATACAAGTGTATTTTAATTTTGATCTATGAAAAAATATTTTTTGTAAATGTCCGATGCTAAAATTTTAATACAAAAGTGTACAACCGCAGACAGTTCAAATAATTAATTGTCATATAAAAACATGGTAGCAAATATTATCTTGTAAAATCTTACATATTAATGTAATTTTCTGTTAAATAACTAATGAACAACAATAAATTATTAAAACAAAAATATAATTAAAGTAGCACTAAAATAGTAGTATTCACAAATATAATTATAAAATATTTAATGTCAATTTTTTTATATACAATGTGATTTGTCAATAGACCCGGTTCTCAATTAATTTAACGGAATTTGACTTACATAATTGACAAACCAGGTTAATCGTACCAGTTAAATAAAACTTATATTGTGTGATGAGGTATAAAAAGTTTGTATGGTGTCAGATGTTACAAAATATGATAGGTTACAAAAACAAACTATGAAAGAACTATGAAACATGAAATAAAATAAAAATGTCACTTTGGGAAAAAAAACTTTAAAATCACATTGATTTACTACCAGATGTTAGTACAGTAGCCGACAAACATCTTGACATTTTATGGAGTAGTGGGAGGAAGTTTGCGCATGTACCATTCCACCAAGGAGACCCAAATTTTGTCTTCTGCGCATTCCACCACTACGCCAAAAATTTCAAGAAGTTTGCTGGCAACTGTACACCATTGTACGACTGGTTTGCACTACCGTCTGTGAGTTAAATCAACATTATAAATCAAATACATTATGTAAAATAATAATTTATATAATCCTAGCTAAAGGTGCCGCAAAGAATTGTCATTAAACTTTTTTTAACCAATATGCAAAGTCAGCCAAACTGTCATCTTGGCTACTTTTTATTTTGGTTCAATACTTCAATCATAATGCATTTAAGGTATAAAAATAAATAAGAAATGGATAGGTAATTATTGTTCGTTACATAATCATACGTTGTAAAAATGAAACGAGTGATAAAAAGGAAACAAGTGGAGGCCCCAGGAAGTTTAAGTCCCCAGACATGTACTTATTAATTAATGATTAAAAAAATCATAAAATTTAATCAAATAAAAAAATCCACCATGCAAATTGACGCACAATATGTACACACACTGTTAATATTATCATTTTTCCCATTAAGTAGATAATTCCAAAATCACAAGTCCCACCATTTATTTAAAGGTGAGACTTCATTTAAAGATGGCCCTAAATATAATTAAACACAATTGTGATGTTTCTGCTAAGAATTTTTTCATATATCCTCGACAATCCTATCATATATCATATATCCATAGGCAGTCCCCGACTTACATATATTTCGAGGCTAACTTACAAATCTTTTCTTCAATCAAAGTCATATAACTTAGGTCAATCCATAAAATATACAATAAACCATGAAGATTGAAATTAAGAATTCAGAACTTGTTTTGGTACATTCAACGTTCGCCCACATTTTCAGAAACCAATTGTGTACGAAAATCGAGGACTGCCTGTACTTAGAATCGGTATGTGTATAAATAATTTAGTACACATTTATTTTTGACTTCTTATTTTTTGTTATCTCAAAATAATATGTGTTTTGAAATGAAGACAGGGAAAATTCTGCGAAGAAGATTCTAAGAGGCCATGAAAAATTAAAAATATATAAACACACTACTCCATTAACACTTAGTAGTAGGAATGCTCAATTCTGAAATAAAACTTTTATTTTAATGTCAAAATAAAAGCAATGTTAATAAAATTGATGTTTGCATTAAAATGATTATAGAATTATAAAAATAAGTAAATTTATCATTAGACTAATTAAGAAATGCTCCATTAATTGTTTTGAACAATTCTGTTAACACAGATATAAATATGTATGTGACTAATTTTTATATAAATACCTAGAACTTAATTATTAAACAAGTAGGTTTAGTTAATTTTCAAATATTAGGTCCTTACATATGAAATTGGCGTTTAGTATGGGAGGAACATAAAGCCGATTTTTTTTATTATAATATATTTATTTAATCAAAGTATGTACCATTGCTATCTATGCACTTTTGCCATCTCATAGGTAGTTCATCGATCCCTTTACTAAAAAAACCATTCGGACGGGAATCAATAAAATCTTTGAAGGCGTTTTGGACTGCCCCATCGAAGTTGAATTTTTTCCTTTGCAAGAAGTTATCCAAATTTCGAAAAAAATGGTAATCTGTTGGGGCAAGGTCCCGAGAGTACGTTGGATGTCTTAGACATTCCAATTGAAGCTCTTCTAATTTGGTAGCCGTCTGTTGTGCAGTGTGTGGTCTAGCGTTATCATGAAGCAGCAGTGGCCTAGAGCGATTAACCAGCCTCGGTTGTTTAGCAGATAGCTTTTCGATCATGGTTTGCAGTTGCTGACAATAGACATCTGCCGTAATCGTCTGGCCAGATTTAAGAAAGCTGTAGTGAACGACACCAGCACTAGTCCACCAAACGCTCACAAGTAACTTTTTTGGAGTCAATTTTCGCTTGGGGCATGGTTTGGCTGGTTCGGCAGGGTTCAGCCATTGCGATGAGCGCTTCCGATTATCGTACAGGATCCACTTTCATCACAGGTAATGATTCGATTTAAAATCCCTTCATTATTGTGCCGGTTGAGTAATGCAACGCAGCAGTCAACGCGCGTTTGTTGATTTGCTTCACTCAATTCGTGAGGTACCCACCTTTCAAGCTTTTTCACCTTACCAATTTGCTTCAAGTGGATTAAAACAGTTTTATCACTAACACCGCAGCCTGCAGCTAACTCGGATGTGGTTTGCGATGGATCCGTTTCCACAATAGCCTTCAATTCTTCATTATCAACTTTGGTCTCCGGCCGTCCACGGGGCTTGTTCTGCAGGTCGAAATTTCCAGAACGAAAACGTTGGAACCAAAAACGCACTGTGTTTTCTTTTGCGGCACCATCGCCATACACATCATTAATCCTTCGAGCCGTTTCTGCAGCACTGGTGCCACGGTGGAACTCGTACTCGTAAATGGAGCGATATTTCAAGTTTTTCATTTTGTAAACTGAGTGACGCAAAGAAAAAAACAATTGAGGAAAAAACAAATGAATTACAATTTTCAAAACACAAATACATGAGTAAATAGCTGTATAAATTTGGATTTGGAATTCCTAACCAAAGAGAAGATATTTGAGATCAAGTTTGCCAGTGTGGCAAAACGCCAATTTCATATGTAAGGACCTAATATAATTAATATATACCCCGATGGAACTATAGCTTACAGTACGTCTTTTTTAATTTAATAGACAGAAATATATTTGTCGAGATAAATTTCAGAAGAAAACACTCAATATACATACAAGATAAAAAAATTTCAATACTAAAATACAATTTTAAAAATCTGATTTTTCACTAGACATTGTGCTATGAAAATGTTATAATGTGTACTTGTCATTGTCATGTTAACGCAGCATTTTTCTAAAGTCTTCCAACTCTCTTATACTAGTCGATAATCTGAAAAAGAAAATAGATTGAATCATCGCATAGATCTCTCTCACCAATAAATAATACCTAATAATAATATATTTTGTGTTCCGTCTCGACGCCTGGAATCCATTATGAGAGAACAGCCTGCTGTTTCGGCACTTATACACGCGTTCCTACCCCCTCTGATTCCCTGTTTGCGACAATTTATTCCCGCTGGTATCCCTGTTTCCGGTTACGTCGGCGCAACGGTTTTTCTTTCATATGACGTCGTTGTTTCGCGCCATTTGCACGCGTCTAGACACGCCAACTTTTGTTGTGATTTTTTTTGTGTTTCTATTGCAATCTACCCCCTTAATTTTTGATCCCTAGGTTAACAAACATTAGACTATACAAATTTTTAACATAGTGCGACAGGACGTTGATATTTTAGTGTAAATCCCGTGAATTTCGTCAAACGATTTGTTAACAAGATGGCGGACGAGCAAGCTCGTTCGCCGGTATCCTCGAATGACGGATCTTCTTTCGAAGAACCGAGTCGAAAGAGACGCCGCGTAGCATACGACCCGCGTGTAGACCACCTGCTAAAACAGGTGACTGCTCTGACGGAGGCCTTGTTAGCAGGCGGCGCGGCTCCTGCATCAACAACGCCGCCAACGCCGGAACACGTGGCCGCGAGCGAGCCCAGCGTGGAGGACGCGAATGCGTCCTTTATTCAGCCGCCGCCGAGCCTCAGAAGGGCGAAGAATACGCTGGAGTTCGGCAAGCTCAGCACGGTCGTGAAGGAGCCGCCAGTACCGAGAGCGGACCCGAAGCGGATCGAACAGATCTCGAAGTTGCAACACTTCGATTCCGACGAGTGGTCAGGCGTTCGCTATGCGGAAACGCAGAGAACCTACGCGGCGACTCCCACATTTGTGGAATTGTCGGTGAACGACGACTTGAGAAGGATCGATAACGCGCCGACCCATACTGGCTTGCTGAAAAGATCGCTCGCCGCGCTTTCAAACGCCTTGCTCGCCCAGAGGGAGACCCTGAGATACGGGATGCAATTGCTGGTGAATTGGGCATCCGAACCCGGCACGGATCTGTCCGGCTCTCTTCGAGCGGATTCAGTCGATGTTCACCAGCGATGCTCCGTACAATAAGGTTTCGGACGACATCCTGCAGATTGTGTGCGGCAGACGGGCAGAGTGTATACTGAACCGGCGAAAGGCCATATTGGAGGGCTTCAAAGACCCTTTCGTGCGAGAAGGTGCGGCCAAAATCCCTCCAAGCTCGGGATACTTGTTCAATAGGGAAGAGCTATCGGCGTATATCCTAAAGAACGGGGGGCCAGGAGAAGGTGATGGTCTCGCCCGCAACCCGAAACCTGGCCCAACCGTCAACATCTCAGCCCCAGCCGTCAACTTCTCGTCGAGCTCCGAACCAGGTATACCTCCAGTCCCGTAAGCCCTTTCTGCCGGAACCGAGGCACAGGGAGCGAGGCTCAGGGAACCCGAACAGGAGACCTAACCGGAAGGCAGACCACGGCCGAAAACCCGCTGGTGACCGTAGCCGCAGAGGTAGAAGATGACGCGAGGCTGAACAACCAGTTCTGGGGAGGACGCTTGAGGAGGTTCCAAAGCACATGGAAGGAGTTCGGGGCACCACCCATAGTGCTGAGAATCCTCAAGGG